>ONZQ02000002.1:326481-348734 GCA_900312665.1 Cephalotrichum gorgonifer
ACTAATACGGACAAGGGCAGATTTCGAGCTCGTGTAAGGGTGTAAGGTCTAAGCCGCCCGCAGGTCCGGGGGGACAGGACATCAAGGACAACCGCGGCTGGGGCATGTAACGAGTACAGAGCACAAAAGCCCCCCTCCGGCCGTCCTCCGAGCCCGCGTCACCACTTCTTAGGAGTACAGTCCCTCGCGCATTCGATTTAGCTACCCGTCAGTCTTGCCCCATGTCCTACCTTGCTTTTTTATCTCTCTCCCCGCGCTCGCTTCGGCAGATAACTGCCTTACGGGCCGATCTGACGGTCTGGAGAGAATCAGGCTTCTAGGAAGCGATTTAGAAGCAGGAAAACTGGGGAGTGTGACAAAATAAACCAGGACACGGCGGAATATTCCCTCTTTCTTTTTTTTTTCTTCTTTTGCCCCACAGCTTCCGTGGTCGTTGTTCTTGGTCCGCTGATATTTACCGGCAGAGGAGAGAGGAAAGGTAATTTACCATCCCGTTTGTTTGTCTTACACAGATGGACGGCTAATGTGGGATCCTCCCCCTTTCGTCTTCTTCCCTTCACCACGAAACATGTCACCCCGCAATAACAATAGGAGTACTTGTATCTCCCCCATCCTCAGCCCTCAGTTCCTCGGAATATTTATCCCGTATCCTATTTCCTTTCCTCCACTTTTTCCCTCTTTGCTTATTCCCGTTATATAAAAAGCAACAAGCGGACGTCGGACCAACACCGTCTGCATGGAAGGACACAATCAGCTGAAAGGCAACAAGGCAGGGGGGGGGGATTGGAAAAGGTGGAATAAGCGGCTGAAGAGTTGCCACGAATGTCTACTTGTACATACTCGTACTACTGCTGTCGTCTCCGCCCGCGGGCGCCAACTTGGGGAAACCCGATGTTGGCATTCTTCACATGTCGCCTCCCTTGGCAGCGCCCCCACCAACCCGCCAAGCTGCGGGAAGGAAAGAAGAAAAGTACAAGTAAAAAGAGAAGAACTAAAAGAACAAAAAAAAACAACAACAAGAGACACGAGGCAACCTTCGGATCTCCGCTTGTGGCTTGCGGGGGTGGGTGTGTGCGATAGTAATATGGGAGATATCGCGCAGATGGCGTGAGGTTCCCGCGTTTCCCCATGGCGGTGGCACCTGCCCGGTCTGTCACCGCCCCCTTATGCTCATGCTCGTGCTCGTGCTCGTGCTCATGCTCATGGCTCTCAACCAGGTCTTTTCGTACATACACTACAACACCAAGCACTATTACGCGGCCTCGCAGAGAGTACATGTAATACCGAGCAATCGAGCAAGACTGACGACCAACAAGAAAAGCCACCGCTGGTGAAGCCCCGTACTTTCTTCGCCTTACCTTGCCTGTGTGTGGTACAACACACCCACCCACCAAGGTCAAGCCAAGCCAAGCTATTAATATTCCTCGGGCCTTTCGTAAAGTTCCCGCCCCGTCTGTCCTCAACCCGTACGCCTCCAACTCTTACCCGGGCGGGGGGGATGACGAACAACCCACACAGAGATCGGAACTTTGGGACTTTGGGGGAGGAGGGGCGTAGGCAGTGACAGTGTGACAAGTTGACATGATATGAGCAAGCCTCATTCTCCCTGCCTCTCCGCTGTCGTCGGCAGAGAGACCTGGTTTCCGGAGCCGAGGACTTGGTGTCGCTAAGCGGTCTTATACCGCCCATCTAGCCTCTCTCCGCGGGGAGACCTTTTACCTGGATCGAAAAACGGGGGTTTTCTTCCTTCGACTTCTTTGGCATTGTGTTACACTCGTGTTACCCCGGGAGTGAGTGGGCCTTCTATCAAACCGCCGCCGAGGTGACCTTCACCGTGGGCTCGAGTCTCTCTAGATCCAAGACAGGCCGTGACGTTTTGAGAAGACATGCTATGAGACACTACTCCTGAAAAAGCGGTCCCCAAGCTCCCAAGCTCCTTCCTCCAGCCTAAAACGGTCCACGAGGGAGAATAACATAGAAATTGGCCGCCACGATGGCCCCCAGAATACCCAAATTTGTCCCCTTCATCCTCTCCTTCGTCGCCGCCATCCTCATCATCTTCGTCTTAACGGCCGGCTCCTCCCCGGGCGCCCTGGTGGGACTCTACCTACTCAAGGCAAGCTCCACCTTCCTTCCATCTCCCCCTCACTGACAGCAAACGCAACTAACATCGAGAGAAAAAAAAAAGGTCGACATCTCCGCCCTCAGCGTCCCCCCCATCCTCTCAACATCCCAATATCTAACCGACCTGACCGCCCTGACAAATGTCGACCTCACCGGTCCCCCGCAGACCCCGGCAACCCTCAAGATCGCGCCCCTCTACCGCGTCTACGTTTTCACATGCTGCTCCTCGACCTACTGCACGGCGCCCATGGTCGGCCCCTCCTTCGACCCCATGTCCAACCTCCGCCTCTCGACCACCTCCCTGGGCGGCGAGCCCTCCACCTCGCTCGCCGACTCCCTGTCCCTGTACAAGGTCGTCTCCCCCATCCTCGGCGTGGCCCTCATCCTCGCCTTCGTCGCCGTCCTCGCCGCGCCCAGCGTCAAGCTGCTGGAGGGGCAGATCAAGAGCGCGGGCCACGTCGCCGTCATGATGTCCCTGCTC
This sequence comes from Cephalotrichum gorgonifer, assembly GCA_900312665.1. Classification (NCBI taxonomy): domain Eukaryota; kingdom Fungi; phylum Ascomycota; class Sordariomycetes; order Microascales; family Microascaceae; genus Cephalotrichum; species Cephalotrichum gorgonifer. The sequence continues at coordinate 329,087 of ONZQ02000002.1, forward strand.
TCCGCCGTCTGCGTCCTCGTCGCCTGCGTGGCGGGGCAGGTCGGCATGCAGCGCCTGTGCGACGGCCTGAACCGGGACTTCGGGCCCTACGGGATGCGCACGTCCCGCGGCCCGCTCCTGTATCCGGCCTGGGCCGCGCTTCCGGTGTGCCTCCTGAACACCGCGGTGATGTTCGCCTCCGTCCGCGGGACACCCCGCGGCTCGACGAGGGACAGGAAGGAGAAGGAGAAGTGGCGGGCGAAGGAGGCGCCGGCGGCGCCCCCGGTCGAGGCGACGAGCACACCACCGCTCCTGGAGGCCCCCCTTAACGCGCGCAGCGATTGGCCCCTGGCCGGCACGGAGGGGAGCCGCATCGCCATCAGGAACACGTTCCACGAAGACCTCAGCGACGGCTGGCTTAGTAAGAGCGTGCTCGGGAGCGAGGATGGTAAGAAGAGGCGGCTCACGGGCGATGGGAGGCCGGGCGGGATGCCGGCAGGGGGCGCGGCGGGGGCTAGGGTGGCCGGGGCAAGGAGCGGTGATCATGACGCGTGGTACGTTGCGCATCGACAGCCGGTGCGGATGCCCGAGTACCGGCACTAGATTTTAGGTAGCGGACGGGTCAGGGTTCCTTCTGCTTCCACCCTAGGCTAAGTCAAGGTACGGAAGCAGTGAGACTGTAAAGTGGAAGTGGGGAGTGAGATGGGAGTGAGAGCGAGGCTGTCACTCCGCTCCTGTACTAGAAAGGAACAACCTCCCTCCTCTTCCCTAGACAAGAAGGAACCCAGCACCCCTTATCCCCGGTAGAGTAGAAGGGAACATGTCATAATATTAATAAGATATGCTGGTCCCCAGAAGCACCATGGCCTCCTTTCTCTATTTCTCTTTATGCTTCGTGCGTGCCGTGTCTCAATCAGTGCCCCGATGCTCCACAATGACGCCTCGTCTACTCGACCTCCCTCCATAACGCCTCCAAACTCCTCAACCTCTCCTCCATGGCCTCCATATCCCGCGGCTCCACCTCCCCACCCTCGATATCGTCCCTGGTCTTCACCATCTTCCGATGCACCGCCTCCCGATGCCTCATGATGGCGCTGAAGTCCTTCATCGCGCCCATGACGTCCGTCCCCCTCGACGCCTGGCCCCAGAACCCCCTCACCCTGGGGCTGTAGAAGTCGCACTTCCTGCTCCCGGGCACCTTGGCCTCCCTGTACGTCATGAAGACGGCCAGCGGGCTCTGCAGGACCACGTCGCGCGCGCAGTCCTCGCACGCGGAGAACTCCCCGTTCCCCGTCCACCTGTGCGGGGCGTCCGAGGGCGTCGAGCGCGGGCAGGGCGGCGAGACGGAGAGGTAGGCGGCCGTGGAGAGGAAGATCTCGGGCTCGCCCTTCTCGGCCGCCTCGGAGATCTTCTTGATGTACTGCTCGACGCGGGGGTTCGCCGCGTTCAGGGCGCATATCGTGCCCGCGGGGGGCGCGGAGGTGCCCCGGACCAGGTGGGGGTCCAGCACGACAATGGGGGCCACGAGCGTGGCGACGCACGGCGCGCAGACGGCGAAGTTCTGCACCTCCGGTAGCGTGAAGTAGGGAGAGCCCGGCCGGATCCCCTCCGGGTCGCAGGCGGGGTTGACCAGGACCGACTCCACGGCGTTGATGAACAGCTTCGGGTCCTGAAACTCTATCATGAGGCCAAAGTTCACCGCCAGGGCGGGATACATCCCGAACCCGCACACCAGCACGCCCGTCCCCCTGACCTGACTACTCCTCACGCCCTCAAACAGCGTCTCGTACTGCGTTCCCCCCGCGGAGTCGAGGAAGCACTCCTCGCAGATGACGATGCCGGTCGCCCGCGCGTCCCTGGGCCGGAACCACTTCTTCGACCTCGGGTCCCCGCCCGCCGCGCACGGCGCCGCGCTCCTCCTCGTGGCCAGCGCGGCGAGGAACTCGTCGTAGTCGCCGGACTCGGTGGCCATCCTCCGGGCGAAGGCGTTCCCGACGTCGCAGAGGGCCATCTGGGTGGGGGGCTGGGCGACGGTGTCGCGTGGGAGCTGGTGCGCGAAGTTGGAGGCGGAGAGGAAGTCGGCGAAGCAGGCGTGGCAGGCGTCCATGCCGCCGCGGAGGCGGTGCCACCGGAAGCGCTCGTCGGGAGCGACGGGGCGGCCGAGGCGGCAGTCGGGGACGGTGACGCGGTGGGCGGCGTGGGCCTCGAGGGCGGAGATGGCCTCGGCGCTCTCGGAGCCGGGGCTGGGGCTGGGGCCGGGGCTGGGGCCGGAGGCGGAGGCGGAGGCGGAGACGGAGCCTGAGCTGGAGTGGGAGCTGCGGATGGTGGAGGCGCGGTAGGCGGCGACGAGGGCCTTGACGCGCGGGGTGTTGTAGTTGCAGAAGCGCTCGGGGCCGGCGAGGGCCTCGACGACGGGGTAGAAGAGGCGGGAGAGGCGGGCGGGGAGGATGCTGGAATTGTAGCAGTTGGAGCAGGCGCGGAAGGCCGGGGAGGAGCGGAGGGCGTACCAGGTCGTGGGGTAGGAGACGGGGTAGGGAATAGGGTCGCGGGAGGGGCAGTGTTGGAGGGGGGTAGACTCGAAGGTCGGGGAGGGAGGCATGGCGGCTGGCGGTGGGTGGTGTGGTATTAGGTGTTAGAGGGAAGAGGAGGAAGGATACGAAGGCGGGGGCGAGGTTCGGTTCTCGAGGGATGGATGTAGATGTAGAGACGACAAGATGCGGGAGGGAGGATTGAGGATTGAGGAGTATATATTAGTGGGCTCGTCTCGGTTCAAGGTGAGGACAGAAGTCGAGATGAGACGAGCGGGGAGGGCATCGTGTGTTTTGGTGGTGGTACGCCAGACAAGGCAACGAAAGAGTGGAAGGATTCTAGAAATATTGTCCCAATGGTTTCGTTGGATAATACCTCAGCCAGAAGCGCCTGAATTGTTGCAGCGCTTGTAGCCAGCCCCACGGCCGCCGTAACATCTGAGAGGTTGCTGCTGCCCGACGAGGAGGGGCCGGCCTTACATGCGGCCCGGTGGGTGGGTGCTCCAATGCTGCTGCATGCATGCATGTGCTACCATACCCACCTCTCCTCAGTGAGCGGCGGCAATATACCTGTGAATCATAGCATAGTACGTTAATACAGCCAAGTACGAAATGAACGATGGCGCTCCAGAGGGGAAAATAAGTCTTGATTGGCTGCGGCGTTTAATTGAGGCACGCATGCATCTATGGGATGCAACCAGCTATCGGGATAGCACGAGGCGAGCGGCGGGCTATTGGAAAGTACATGTAGAGCTCGAGGAGCAACCTAGGTGTTCTTGTCATCTTAGAGATGTCGTGGTGTGACACTACAGATATTCTCGTGGTTGCAGTTATGGGAAGATGTGCTGTGGAAAAGGATTTGGAAGCTGATAATTCTAAGACTGCTCGGACATGGTTTTGGGGCGCGATATCCATGTAACGGTAATATTAAGCTGACGGAGCACAGACGCGCCATCCTCTCTCAGCTCAGCTCTCTCCATTCTCAACTACATACGTATAAATCTCACCTCAACATTTCATATATTCTTGTACTAAATCCTTTTTATAGTGCATGTTTTCACCCTCTTCACTACCCAACTCATCCCCGCTTCACCCACCCACCGCCAACATGGCCTCCTCAACGCGTAAGAGGCTTGACCACCTCTACATAGCCTTCTTCTCCGTCTCCCTAGCCTCCATGCTCCGTAAGCTCTCTCCGTACCCCCCCCCCCCGGCTTTCTAACCGCAACTGACACGCCCCGCACAGTCATCGACCTGGTCCACCTCCTCCCCTCCTCCCTCTGGGTTCCCCCCTCCTCCCCTCTGCACGCCCTCCACTCCCTCCGCGCCTTCTACACCTCGACCTACCAGGACCTCTACTTCCTCACCCCCTGGCCCGACCAGCCGCGCTTCTTCCGCCTCTTCACCCTCCTCGAGCTGGTCTTCCAGCTCCCGGCCGCCGCCTGGATCCTCCGCGGCCTCCTGGGCGCGAAGAAGAGGGGGTCGACGACGCCCGGGGTCGAGCTCCTGTGCATCGTCTACGGCGTGGAGTGCGCGCTCACGACTGCGACGTGCATCTACGACTGCTGGGGGTGGGAGGGGTACGCGTGGGAGGTGAAGCGCGTGCTGATCTTCCAGCTGTACATGCCCTGGGCCTTGATTCGTGAGTGGATTCCCCCTCTCCCCGTTTTATCCTTTTCTTTTTGCTTCCCTTGACTTCCCTGCTGTCTCATACACCTGGTTCGACCTCGGACTTAGGAATGTGCGCTGACTTTATGAAAGCTCTGGGCATGACGGTGGACATGTACATGAGGGTGCTGGCGCGGGTAGACCAGGGGGCCAACAAGACCAAGAAGGCCCAGTGATTGTGTGTAGGGTGTGTGTAGGGTGAGACGGGGAGACGGGGGCGGAGGCAATCGGCAGAGGTGAGCGTTGGGACATAATATCATAGACGTCTCCCGCACATGCAAGCATGGTAGCATGATCCATGATACATTAATACATACGTGTACTCGCGCAGTCTGGACCGCCCTCTCGGGCGGATATCTCTGAAGTAGTTTCCCGGACACGCAGCAGAAAAGAGAAACGCCGGGTATAAACACCCACAAACAAAAACTCCACGTCGACCGCCCGAAAGGCCCAACGTACATATATCATCGACGGGCCCACATCCTCCCGTTCCTCCCTCGTCCAACAGTCGTCGGTATATCCTGTCCGAGTACGTACGTACACCCCCTTTTCCCTCCATGGTATCTGTTCTCAAAGAGCACTCCCTCCCTCTAGTCAATCCTCTTCGAGTACCCCCATCCATTCCCTACCCCATTCCCGCCGACCCCCGCCCCCAGAGGCGTCGCGCCCCCCAGCCCCCTCCCCCTCAGCCTCTCCGGCAGCACCTTCCCATAGAACCAAGCCCCCGCCACCACCGCGCCCGCCAAGAACGACAGCACCACGTACACCACGGTGCTGGCGTACACGTGGCCCCCCATGCCCTGCCACATGACGGTCCCGTCCGTGCTGGGCAGCTCAGGCGTGGGGAACCACCGGACGGAGAACCTCAGCGGCAGCGGGTCCCCGATGATCAGCTTCACCGAGGCCGACTCGTCCAGCGTGCTGGTGCTGTACGCGACGCCGCTGTCCAGCACGCCCGTGTCGTGAGCGCGTATGCGCCGCTTGGGCGTCGTGTGCAGCAGCACGTTCATGCGCGTCGACACGTGAAGGTGCGAGAGCTGGAGCGTGCCCGCCAGCGCGAAGACGAGCGGGATGTACTCCTGCGCCGGCTGCGGCTCGTTGAGGATGTCGACCTGCGCCCGGGGCCGGGCGGGGAGCCGGCACGAGAGGGGCGCGTCGGAGTGGATGTAGAACTCGAGAAGGTGGAAGAAGGCGTCGGAGACGGAGGGGATGGTGCAGTTCTGCGAGCCCTCGACGCCGTAGTGGAACTCGAGGGGGCGGTCGGTCTCGGCGCACGTCGGGAAGGGGATCCATTGGATTTCTTGCCGCTCGTTCTGGATGTGTTCGCCGGTTTCGCTGGGTGCAGGCGGGAAGGGGTTAGCTAGGATTGGATTGGGGCGAGGAACGAGAGCGCGAAGGTCGCGAGGAGGGAGCGGAGGGGCGGGGGGGGGGGGTCAGAGGGGAGGACCTACGAGCTCCGGTTCATACACTCTACATGCAGCGGCGCCGCATACCGATGCGACGGGCCACCAGTGTCCGTCGCCCCAACGCGCGCTGCGAGGCCGAGGGCCCAGAGCGAAACGAGAAGGAGGCGCATGGTTTCTTTCAACCTAGCACACGATATGCACAAAAGGGAAAAGGGAGAAGGGGGGGGCGTTTCTCAGCGTTGGGGGGGGGGGGTCGGTTGTGGAAAGAAGTCCCTATCTAGTCATGATGGTACGGATGGGTCGATTGCCTGTACGAGAACAGGACTAGGAAAAATATACAGAGAGCGGGCGAGAAAATCGGCGGCGTTGTTCTGGGGAATTTTGTACGGGGATTGAAGCTGGAGACTGGAGGATATAAAAGTAAAAGAAATAAAGTTCATGTGAACAGCTGGCAAACTGTCAGGAGCTAATGGCGCGCTAAGACAGGTCCGTCTAACATGAAGGCGGCTCTGCGCCCCACCCCTCCCCGCGTGGAACAAGTACTTGTACCGATTAAGAGCCCCTGGTCTCTGGGGTAGTGAACCTCAAGTCTCGGCCATTAAGATATAAGAATGAAGGAGACGAACGGTACAAGTACACGGAGTTTCGTTCACATGAACTCCCCGCAAACTCTCATCTGCTCGTACAAATATTCCGAGTCTGTCAAAATGCCGGTCCAGAATAGTATCTCGTCAAAATTACAGTGTGTGAGTGTGTCTGTAGCGGATGTGCAATGCGTGTGAATGCCAGGCCTCCTTCCCGTCTTAGTCGGACAAACATCCAAACACAATACACAGTACACGAGCCTCTGACACAAAAACCAGCCTACACATACCAAACTCAAACCCATGAAAATGCAATTCATTTCATTACATCAGAAAAATTCAAAACAATTCTCAAAACGCCGTAGTCCCTTCCCTGCCCATCCCCATCCCAGTCCAGGTCCCGTCCCAGTTCCGTCATAATCTCATCTACCCTCCTCCTCCGCCTCCCCTTTCACCTCATACCTCCTTCCCCCAACCCCCTACTCAGTCCTCAACCCCTCCAGCACCCTCATGGCCTTGACCCCCTCCGCCTCGAACCTCCCCACCAACCCCTCGCACTCCTCCCTCAGCGCCGACTCCGCCCTCCCCGCGGTATGATATATCCACTCCTCGACCGTCATCCTCCGCTCCGGACTACCCAGCGGGCCAACGCCCCCCAGCCGCCCCGCCATGTCCCTCCCCGCCACCGGCGACCGCAGCACGAGCTCGATGTCCACGGGCTCCCACACCACCGCCGACCTCACCCCCGCCACCACCGTCCGCTTCGTCGGCGAGTTGAGGATCGTGTTCGGCGTCGCCGGCCGCTGGATCCGCACCCGCGCCGTCTTGCCGCCGCTCTGCTTGGTCGACGGCGGCTGGTTCTCCGCGTCCGAGGACTGCGGCGACTGCGACGGCGACGGCGCATGCCTGGACATCGCGGGTGACGCCACGTTCGCCGGAGGGCGTCGCGAGGCCGACAGCGGGATGGGCGGGAGCGCCCGCGGGACCGGAGACCTCGGCTCCCCGGGGGACATCACGACGAGCTCCGGCTCCGAGTCCACCTCCTCCGCCTCAACTCCCCACGCCCCGGGCATCACGGGCTCGGGCGTCTTGTGGCGTGGAGCCGCAGCCGGGCGGGCCTCTTCAGCGCGCGAATCCTTTCGTTGAGCCTCGGCGGACGAGCGACGGCCCACAGACTGCTTCTTGGGGGGTCGCCCGCGGCCACGCTTTGCGGGGGCGGCCTGCTCCTCTGCCTGGCCTTTGATGACCACGGTCCCTGTGCTGGCGATACTGTCGTCGCGCTCTTGCTGCGCTTCGGGCTCAGGCTCCGGGTCTTCGTGGATGGCAACAGGCGCGTCAGCTTCCTCCTCTATCTCGGGAGCAAATGCGAGCTCATCCTGTTCCGGTTCCGGCTCGACGATCGGCTCCGGAACCGGCTCCGGAACCGGCTCCGCCTTTGCCTTCTTCGTCCTCGAAGCCTTCCTCGGCGCCGAAGCCTTTCTCGTCGTACCGGCCTTCTTCCCCTTCTTCGGCACAACCAGCTTTTCCTCAACAACCTCGGGCTCCTTCTCCTGTTCGTCAACCCTCCTGGCCTCCTCCTCCAAGGCCATAAACTCTGCCTCAACGGCCTCCTCCTCAACCGCTACCGGCGCCGGATCAAACATGGCATAATCGCCACTCTCTCCCCGCTGCACCTTCTCTCTCCTTGTCTTCCGCTGCCTCTCGGAGTCAGAATCAGCAGCAAGATCCTCTTCGTCCGTGAGCGGCCTCTCAAGATCAGCCTCGAGCTGCCTGTCGATCTCTTCATCATCTGGGAGCTCACTCGCCGCACTCCGCATTGACGCCGTCGATGCCGTAGACCTCAGCCGGCTAGCAGATGCCTTCCTTGTCTTGGTCTTCGCACTCGACGCCCGGCCCTTCTTTGCACCGCCGACCTTCGCCGCTGGTTCCGCGTCCATGGCGTCCTCCATCTCGACATCTTGGTTGGCGACGCTCAGGACGGAAGCATCGGCGGCAGTGGCCGCGGCAGCGGTACTCTTACCCTTCGCGCGAGTGGCGCGCCTCTTGGGCGCTGGGGCCTCGGCAGCTGCGAGAGTAGACTCCTCGATGGCATCACTGGCCCGCTTCTTGCCTCTCTTAGCCTTGGGTGGTGGCGGTGCCAGGTCTTCCAGCTCCTCAGTTTCCTCACGCGGCACGTCTGACTCCTCCTCGGCTTCGGGCTCTTCCTTCTTGGCCTTTGTCTTCCTTCCCTTGGTGGCCTTTGGCGCCACCTTCTTCGGCCGGCCACGCTTAGACGTCGTAGTGAGTACGCTATCGTCAACCTCGGCCGGGGCATCAAGTGTCGAGAGGCCCTCGATGGTTTCTTCCTTAGCAGCCTTCTTCGGCCGGCCACGCTTGCCCGTCGTAGTCAGTACGCTCTCATCAGCAGCAGGCGGGGCCTCGAGCGTTGAAAGATCCTCAGTCAACGCCTCCTTGGCGGCCTTCTTCGGCCGCCCCCGTTTTGATGTGGTAGTAAGCACGCTGTCATCAACGCCCGCAGCCGCATCAAGCACTGACGGCCCCTCCGAGATAAACGTTCCCATGCCGGTGGACTGGGCTGACACCCTCGACGCCTTGGACGCCCTCACTCCGCGGCCGCGAGCCGGCTTCTTCGACGGGTTCGGGTCGACGTATGTGAAGAAGGGGCAATCTGGGGATCGATTATGGTGTTCATCACTGCCAAACGATTAGAACCAGTGGGGCAAAAAGGAGACATATCAAGGTAGGGATATAACTCACAGAGGCTTATCACCTGGCTCCCACCCATCAAGTGCCAGATGGCAATACGCGCACGTCGCCATATCATCCGACTCAGGCGTAGGGGTATACTTCCACCCAGCCTCGGCAAGCTAAATGCACGCACAACCCAAGGGTTAGCGTATCATCCCCTTTGAGCCAACAGGGGTTACCCGCCCCGGCCCTGCCCGTTTCCCCCGAAAAATGGGGCAAAAAACTAACCTGCTTCGTCTTGCACTTCCACCCCTTCTTCCCCTCGTGCGGCCACCTGCCCCCAAATGTCCCCTTCCTCGCCTCCACCATCCTCTTGTCTTTCGGGTCCTGGGCGTGGTAGCCCTCCACCTCCGCCTCCACGGCCGCCACGACGGCCCACCCGCATCCGGGCGCGTGCACGAGGTGCTCTAGGAGGGGGTCGTCGCCCTCCTCCCACCCGTCGAGGCCCTTGCGGCAGAGGAAGCAGATGACCTGGTCGATGTGGTTCGGGTGGGGAGCGTAGAACCAGCCTGCCCTGGCGAGCTGTGGGGGAGAGAAAGGGTTAGCTCGGATTCCTGCGACACAGTGGTTGGGGAGACGGGTCCGCCAATGGGCTCTCTGAATCCCCCGTAGAGAGGAAGAAGGCGGGATCTCCTGCGTAGAGACCGGAAACGGGAAACGAGAAGCGGGAGAGAGAAGAAGGAAGGAAAACTCACCGCCTCAGCTCCCAGATGCGCATGAGGCCACTTCATAGCCTTTCCCTTCACGGACGACCCCCTCCTCTTATGCGACGTCCGGAACGACGCCAGCCGCCCCTCGTATGTGAAGTAGTCATCCGCGTTGACCTCCATCTTTGCGTCCCTGCCTTCCTGGCGTGATCCTTCCACGAGAGAGGGTGTCCTCCCTTATGCCGTGACTCGTGTGTTGTGTGTTGTTTTTGCTTATCTGTCCCGGAAGATGGATCGAGGAAGTGTACGCCCCAGCGCTAAACCCAAGTTCTTCGTCGCCGTTCGCCGTTCTTCCGTTAGACCGTGGCAGTCACTGGTCCAGTCCGTTTGTAAATGAAGCTCGTCGGACACACCCGGTTGTGAGGTGTCTCTTTGATCGGTGCGCGGGAAAGATAGTCGAGGTCGAGGATAAACGCGAAACTCGTAGTCTCTCAAGAATAAATATCGAGAGAAAAGATGAAAATAAGTGAAGGGGGGAAAGAAAAAAAAAAGGAAGAAAACTCTTCACAACATTAAGGGTGAACAAAGCTCAATGGGTGGGCAGAGCAGTCGTTGTGCTAGTTCCTTCGAACCCCCAAAATGGATGCTATACTTTCCACTGGTATTATTTGGATAGACTTCCCCATCTCGGCTACCAGCACTTCCACCATCACGCCCACCACTGGACGCGTTTGTTTACATTCGGCTCAACCTCGGCTCTTACACCCCGCCAGCCCGATGCACCCCACGGGCCCTTATGCAACCAATTCAGATAATAACACCCGGCATCGCCTGTTCGCACTTGACAATAACCTGACAACACTTTAATTCCCTATGTTTGTATTCGGAATCATGAAGCAGCTCGCGGTCTTCCTCTTCCTTCTACGGCTGCAATACCAATAACGTACTACTGCGAAATTCCAAGCTCCTTATAAAAGGCCTCCGTGTTAGGCTTCCTTCCAAGGAATCCCTCCAGCGTGACCATCTCGTCCTGGCTGCCTCCCTTCTCCAGCACCGCGTGCCTGTACCTCCTCCCCTCCACGCCGTTCATCGGGTCCTTCTTGAAGATAGTGTGGAACATGTCGGCTGAGTACACGTCCGAGAATAGGTAGCCGTAGTACCCGGCGTCGTACCCGCCCATCAGATGGCCGAAGGTGGCTTGACCGTTACCCCAGTTGCTATTCACCGCGTGTTAGCCAACCTAACTCCAGTTTACGGCGCATTTGTTCCAGGAAATACACATCCGTTATTTGTTCTAGGGGGGTTACATACCTCTTCTCCCCAAACGCCTCAGGCCCCTTCAGCCCACAGATCTCCGCCCTCAACCCGTTATACAGCCCCGGAATATCCATCTCCTTAAGCTGCTCGTGAGACTTCGGCGTATGCACCGTCATATCAAAGATGCCAAAGTGCAACTGCCTCAGGTTGAACAGAGCGCCGTTCACGTGCTTCGTGGCGATCAGCTTCTCGATCAGGTCGTCGGGGATCTTCTCCCCGGTCTCGTACTGGTTCGAAAGCGCCTTCAGCACGCTAGGCGTCCAGCACCAGTTCTCCAGCATCTGAGAGGGGGCCTCAACGAAGTCGCGCACCGTGCTCGTGCCGTGGAAGCGCGCGAACCTGGTGCGCCCGGCGAGGTCGTGGATGCCGTGGCCAAGCTCGTGGAAGAGCGTGACGACCTCGTCGTGCTTTAGCAGCGACGGCTTGGTGCCCGACGGCTTGCTGAAATTGCACACCAGCGCCGTGGCGGGGAACCGGCGCGACCCATCCTTCTTGACGAACCCGGGCTGCAGGTTGAAGTTGGCCGCGTGACCGTACTTGCCCTTCCTCGGGTGGAGATCCAGGTACAGGTAGCCGACGAACCCGTCGCCCTCGCTAGCATCGTCCCAGACGCTGAAGAGGATCACGTCCTCGTGCCAGGCAATGTCCTCGGCCTTACCAGTAGGGCTGATCTTGGCCCGCTCCTCGGGCCCGAGCTCGACGAAGACGAAGCCGAGAAGCTCCTCGAAGATCCTGAGCATGCCGGTCACGGTCGATTGCAGGGGGAAGTACTCCGCGATCTTGTTCTCGTCGATGTTGTAGTCCTTCTCAATCATCAACCTGTCGTAGAAGCGGTTGTCCCAGAGGTAGTACGATCCGTCAAAGGGCAGGCCTCGGGCCTCGAGGTCGGATTTCTTGAGCTCCAAGAGGCGGGCAATCTCGGTCTTGCCGCCAGGGGAAAGACGAGTGCGCAGGTCGCCGAGGAACTCGTTCACAGTCTTCTCGTTCTTGGCCATCTTGTCCTCGATCCTCAGGGACGCGTGGTCCGGGTAGCCGAGAAGACGAGCAGCCTCATCACGGAGCTCGAGGGTCTCCTTGAAGATGGCTACGTTCTCTGGGATCTACGAGTCCATTAGCATGAATATTGGAGATCCGGCCAAAGCTGGAAGCACTCCAATGGGATGAGACATACCTTGTTCTCGTTCTGCACAAACACCTCTCGCCTCGTCTCGGGGTTAACGGCAAACTTCTGAGTGGGAACCAGGTCAGGATACTTGAAGGTCAGCCTCAGCTTGCCCTCATTCTCGCCCTCGCCCTTCTCAAAGGTATCGACAACGTCCTTGGGGACGCCCTCGAGCTGCTCGGGGGTGAACCAGATGCCGCCATTCTCCTCGTTCAGGTTCTTCTGGAACTCGATTGAGATCTGGCTGAGCCTCTTCTTGATCTCCTTGAAGCGGTCCCGCTTCTCCCCGACCGGCAGGCCCAGCCCGTTCTTGATGTATCCCTTGTACTCCTTCTCGAGCAGGCGGTTACTCTCGCCGTCAAGGTCCGTAGCCGAGGCCCTGCGGTTGTAGACGCCCTCAACGAGCTTGAACACATCCTCTCGCATGTTGCACTCGATGCTGAAATCGTCCATGATCTTCTCGGCCTCGGTGGACGAACTCCGCAGGGCCTCGTTACCGGAGACGTACTGGTAGAACCCGAGGATCCTAGCCGACAGGTTCGCCTCGTTCTCGTCCTCCAGCTGGGGCAGCATGACGCTCGAGAAGGTGCCCTTGTCCGCCGTCTCGCTCGCGACGACTTTGTCGAGGACGGAGCGGGTGGTGTCGCAAAGGGCCTTCGAGTCGGCGACGATCGACTCGGCGGTGCCGGTGAACAGCGGCGGCGGCTGCGGCGGGCTCTTATGCTTGTCGGGGGCCATGGTGGCGTTGTACAGCGGGCGCTGGCTCTTGAAGAATACGGACTGGGTGGTTGTGATGGGACGGGGTCGCTGGCGTAGCTGTCCAAAGATGGAATTGAGTCGCGGGAGAGCTCGTGGGGCAGCCAGGATGACGGTAATGCCGAGGAAAAGGAAGATGGAGAGGAGGAAGAACGGGTGCCTAAGCTTTATAGGCGACGCCAGGTTGACGGCGGCTTAGGTGTTCCGGAGAGCGGGGGCGGGGTAACAGTATGTATGGGGAGAGGTCAACTGGCGGCTGGTTGGGTGGTTGGTGGCTGATGCAGGGCGGCGCACGCAGGTCCCGTCGAAGGAGGTACGTGTAGCGAAAGGTTGGATGTTAAGGACAGCACAAACCGAAATGAAAGTGAATAGAACTAATGTACAAATCGCGAAGAAGGAAAGTGATTTTCTAGTCGAAAGCAGCAGAGCGGACGGAATGCTGTGGCATATGGAGATGGGGAAAATAGTGAATTGGTCTCGCCGGCAGATGCCAGGACTGGGATGAGGCGCGAAACTACTTGTATGCGGACAGGTGTGTCCGTGCGAACTTGGAAGCTTCGACCACTCGCCACCATGCCACCCACCATGCCACGGAACTCTCAATTGCTCCTGTTCCTGCCCCACCTCAGGTCCGGGGTTCCTGCTCGTCTTTAGAGAAGGAGCACCCAGGCAGGCACAGCGCCACTTTCCGGATTTATCCAGCCCGTCTAAGATTTGATGATGTCTATAGCTGTTTCTCCCTAACTTCCTCGTCACACGCATTCTCATGTTGTGGTTGGGAATGTGGCAGTATTCTCCGGTCCGGCGAAACCCATGGTTCCGCCCCCGACACCACCGAACACCGTGACTTTCACTAGGCTGCCACGTCCTCGCTAAACAAGTCAACCCTATAGTACCATTGACCTTAAATCACAAATCGCAACGGCACCTAGCAATTGCAAGAAGAGCAGTGGGCGCGTGTCGGTCGAACCCGGCTTGCGCGTCAAGTTGTGGCCCGAGTGCAGGTTGTGGAGTGCTGGGAATGCAATGCATCGAAATCCATTAAACTCAGGTAGTTATAAACGCCGGCAAAATACAGTTACAGTTATCCTCATAATCCCGTTTCATGTATGCGTAGCGGGGTCGGCCCATCTTCCTCCCCGGCCGCAGACTGCAACCTCCTCCAGAACAGGTCCGTCCTGCCCGGCACCTGTCGTAAACAAAGCGCGCCCCTTAGTTCGCGAGAATCGTCCGTACGAGTTCTAAAGCCAGGCAATCATCGTTAGTGATCTGTGCTACTTCCATGCCACCCTGAATAGGTAGAAGAGAAAGACGGGGAGGAATAGAGGGGGAAGGTAACAGGAGGGGGGAGAAAGGAAAAGGGAGAGGGGATAGAAGGGGGACGATGACGTACCCGTATAGTTGACCTGCCCAGAACTCGTGTCCACGGCCTTGAGCAGCTCATCGACCTCCTCCTCCGTCATCTTCTCCCCGAGGTTCGTGAGGATGTACTTCACCTGCCCAACGCCGATGAAGCCCGTCATGTCCTTGTCGAAGACCTGGAAACCGCGGCAATATTCGTCGGGCTCGCCCGGCTCGCGGAAGCCACCGGGCCTGTTGAGGATGCGCTGGAAGGTCTCAAAGTCGACTAGTATCACAGAAGTCGGTCAGCTTGGCTGTCCAAGAGGTAGTCCAATGGGGGGCAGAGGGATAGCCCAGAGCGGGGTCAAAAGGCGGTGGAAAAAGGGGGGGGGAAGACGCACACTCGCCACCAACGCTCTTCTCGAGGTCGCGGATCTCGGACAGCGTGGGGTTCTGCCCGCAGGCGCGGAGTAGGTCGCCGAGGCTCTCGAGCGTCACACGGCCCGTCCCTCGCTTGTCGAAGAGGGAGAAGGCCTCCTTGTAGTCGGTCGAAGCCTGGGAGTCGTGCTGGTTAGAAGCCATGGTGAGGAGGATTGCGATCTGGCGCAGCGAAAACAATCGAATGTGATGCCGGGTGGTGGCTGAATGGAAGGAGAACGGGGGAAATGGGCCCAAGGGTGAGCAGCTATGCGGGATTCGAGGGGAAGAGGTATCGGGCAGATGCAATGAGTTTGCGACAAGCTGAGACACCCCAAGGGCTAGGAAACTCAACAAACAGCTAGAAATCTAGCGTCGAGAACTTCCCACCATGGCGCTGACGGGGGATACACTAAAAATTTTAGGCAAGAAACGGGTGGTTCGGAACACTCCGATCCATTGTTTACATGGCCGGAGGCTTCGTAAACACCGTCGGAGGGTGAAAGGTGCAAGAACAAGAGTCGGGCAAAAACTCACCATTTCTGCGTAGTGGTAGTTTGAAGAAGTTGCGAAGGTTGAGGTGATGTCGCTGGCGGAAATGGGGCAAAATATGCGAATAGAGGGGAGGGAAGCTTGATGTATGGTTTCTCACGATGGATGTGGGGGAGAAGGAGGTTACAGTCAAGAGAAAGGAGATGCGTTTGGTATTTTATTTAACAGGGAGAACAAGAGCTGTCACTGGTTGCCCGGCTCAGGACCAATGGCTTGATACGACGGCGGGGGTGTGTGCGAGGTGCTATTACAGGCATTCATTGACATTGAACCCTTGCAGGGGCGGCTCGTGGCTTGTCGCGCGCGTCCCCTAATGCCCGCCCGGAATGCCGCCCTGGCTGGCTGCGTGGCACTAGCATGTGTTGGTTGTGTACTCCGGCTCGTACTGTGCTGGTTTCCGGGCAACGGCGGCGAGCACATCCCAATTATGACATGTGAGGGGCCAGGATTGCCCCACCTGTAATGTGATGCAATCCGACCCACGCAGATCCAGATATAATGTAGTGGACTGGACTTGTGCTCGTATTACCTTCGAACAAACTCTGGTTGTAACACAACGAATAACATCGCTGTGACGGAGGCCCAAACCTCTACCTGGTATAACATTGAAGGATGGCATCCTCTTCAATGCACCTACGAATCCAAGTTCGAATAAATATACCCGGTTGCCATCCGCCATATCCCACCTCCCTTCCTCATCACGTCATTGCCTCCTCATGGCGATGAGCACAGTCCACCAGACAGCAATGATCGACACCTCTACGGAATCTCCCTCCACGAATTCTCCTTCGCCGCCCACACCGGAACAGCCTCGAGAATCCAGTCGGACATGACATCTATAGCATCTCCCCTCTCCCCCTCACCCTCACCAGTCACCTTGCAAGCTTCCTAGCTGGCTCGTAGACGGAGCTTGACACCATGCCACTTACAAGCGGGACCTACCCAAAGGTAGACTTGTTTCAAAGCTGTATTAGATATTCGTAAATGCTCGCCTGATGTGATTTACCACCTATTAGAGGCCTAGATGACAATATGCCAGATCTACATGCAATGGTAGCCCCCCATTTCGCCATATTCCCCTCTCCCTTTTGTCCGTGCTGGTGCCGGCGCTGCGGAGTTGGTGTGACTCGGAAAATGGTCCCCCGTCCTGGGCCGAAAGGCGACCCCCGCCGTCTTGCAGGATCACCACGGTCGCCCATATACTGGTCCATCCCTGCCCATTCCTCTCCCGGTCCCCCCGCCTTCCTCCTCCACACGCTAAATAATCCTCCGCGCCCGCTCGACCATTACATGCTTTAAAGTTCAGAACTCCGAGTACGAGTACGGCTGAATACGTCGCTCTTCGCCCACGCTCACGCCCAGGTCCATTCTCCCCATCAAACGCCAAACTCCCAACATGTCCGAAGCAGCTGCGAGGACCTTCTTCTCGTCCCCGGCCTTTGCCGTGGTGGGCGCGAGCTCCAACCCCGCCAAATTCGGCAACATCAGTACGTATCTCTCATGGTCTATTCCCTCACACCCTGCCGCACCGCACCGCACCGTATCTCCTCAATCAACCATCCTCACTTGCCTCCACCTACTACCTAAACCTCACACCTCTTACTCACCGAACCAGTCTTCAAGTGGTACCACGCCCACTCCCTCCCCGTAACCCCCATAAACCCCACCGCCGCAACGATAACCCTCCCCTCCAACCCAACCCCCTTCCCGGCCCTCCCCTCCATCTCCCGCCTCCCGAACCCCACGGAGACCTCCATCTCCATCGTCACGCCCCCCGCCGCGACCCTCGCCGTCCTCCGCGAGGCCAAGTGGCTCGGCGTGCCCGCCGTGTGGCTGCAGCCGGGCACCTTCGACGACGAGGTCCTGAGGTTCCTGACGGAGGAGGGCGGGTTCAAGGCCGCGGTGGCGGGAGAGGGGGGAGACGGGAGCGAGGGGTGGTGCGTGCTTGTCGATGGGGAGAAGGCCTTGAGGGGCGTGGGAAAGCTGTGAGAGCGTGGCCTCGGGCTCGACGGTTATGAGGGCTCTGGGGCTATTACACAGGGGAGGAATATATCGGTCTATGGTTATCCAATTCCGGGCTTGAATGAGAATCGTTCTGTAGCCGAGCTCGAATTGACCTGGGCGGGCTTGGAGCCGATGGGGGCCGAAGGGGGCCGGAGGAATGATGTCGGATGTCCCAGTGTCGCCAAAAGGCAAACCCCTCGTCTCCCGTCAATGAAAGAATGACAAAACAACCATGAACTACAACCAATACCAAGCGCGCATAAATCAAGTTTCATCACACCATCATCTGTCCTAAAGTCTCGCGTCTCGAGGGGTCGCCTCCATTCTTGACGTCACGCTTGCGATCCGCGTCGCCTCCCAAGGTGATCTGAACGTGATGCCTGTCACCCGTTTGCACAGAATCCGCCCCGGTGTTTATATAAGAGCCAGTCCATGCCGGTGCTGTCAGTTCGGCTCTTATAAATTTATGGTTATAATCAATGATTCAATATCCAAGCCACATCAACTAGCTTATCAATATTCAAACTCATCTCAAGAAACTCCACAAAAACGTAACAAAACATGGCTTCAGTCCAGCAACGACCCACCCCTGGCACCTTCGGCGACAAGAAGCCCGACCAGTACGCGGGCCATAACCCCGATGTCGAGCTCTCCGTGAAGGACAAGATCGACGGGCTCCTCGCCTTCATGAAGCACTGCCGCTACGGCATGATGACTACCCGGGACACCAGCACAGGCCTCTTGGCCTCACGCTGCATGGAGCTGGCCGCGACTGTATGTTCCTTGGCCATTCACAGGCTTATCTCTCTCTCACCTTGCCCATCACCCTTCCCCCTTCGCTCTTCACCGTCTACTCCCACCTCAAAAGACATCATTGTCACTAACACACACACCCCAGGAATCAAACGGTACGGACCTCCTCTTCTTCACAAACACCCACACCCACAAGGTCGACGAGTTGGCCCACGACCCCCATACCAACATCTCCTTCGTCAACCATGTCGGCGAGTGGGCCTCCATCGCCGGCTCCGCCTCCGTCGTCACCGACCGCGACCTCATCCGCAAGCACTACAAGTCCACCCTCCGCGCCTGGCTCGGCGACCTCGGCGACGGCCGCCACGACGGCTCGGCAGAGGACCCGCGCCTCGGCCTGATCCGCGTGAGGATGACGACCGCGGCGTGCTCCATCTCGGGCAAGGGGCTCTTCGGCACCGTGAAGGACGTAGTGACGGGCGCCATGTCCGGGAAGGCGCACGAAGTGGCGAAGATGAGGGAGCTTTCGCAGGAGGAGGTGGATAAGTGGCGGTCGTCAGAGGGAGCGTCTAGTTAGGGAGGTTGAAGGGGGTTAGGGAGGGAAGGGATGAAGGTGATGTTTAATGGACTTGTAACAACCGAATGGGGGAAACGGGAACATCAGAATGGAAACTTAACGTAGTGTATGTAATGAATTAAGGAATCAGTCAATTCGAATGGATATCAGCGCTTCTCCGCATACTTCTCCTTCCAGATCCTGTCCCAGTTATCCTTATCCAGCGCAAACTCCCTCACAAATTCATGCTCGAGCTCGTGCGTCGCCGTCCCCAGCAGCACAAGGCTATGTAGCGGCGCCCCCAGCTCCTCGTCGGCCCCACACAGCTCCTCCAGCGTGCCCGCCACGAACTTCTCGTCCGCGCCGCCCACCCTCGCCGCTCCCACCGCCAGGCTCTCCCTGTCGTAGACGCCCTCCTTCTTCTCCTCCTCGATCTCGAGCATCTGCGACGCGCACTGGCCCACCGTCATGTACCTCGGCGGCTCGAAGATCTTCCTGTTCATGACGATGTTCTCCACGGTCTGCTCCTTGACCTTGATGTCGAGCAGGACGAGCGTGTGGAGGCCGATGGACCGGTTCTCGCGTATGCGGTCGTAGAAGGAGGCGGGCCGCCAGGTGTCGGTGAAGAAGACCATAGACACGGTCTGGCCGAAGTGGTAGAGCTGGAGGCCGGTGGCGCCGATGGCGGACATGATGGAGGCGTTGGGGACGGTGCGGACGGGAATGGACTTTTCGCGGGCGCGGAGGACGAGGTCGGTGTGGGTGGTGGCGCTGGGTGATGGAGTTAGCCTTATATCTCTCCTCTCCCTCTACCTCTGTACTCTCTGGATCTATGGGTTTCTCACCCGAAAGGATCTCCGACAACGAGGAATGCGACATCTGTGGTGTCAGCGCCCTCAAGAATCTCATCGCTGCTCGACTCGACCATCTCGCGGTCCGCAAGGATGACTTCGCGACCATAGTAAGACTCCTACTACCGATCCCACCCATTAGCCACATATCCTCTCTATAGCCGGACCGTATAAAACCACAGAAGGACAGGGGGTTGGTGGAGGCGCACAAGAATGGTCTTGTCGACGAGGAGGATGCTCGTGTAGGCCTCGAGGTAGACACGCGCGGACTTCTTCACGACCTCGAGACCCTTGAGGGTAATGTCGGTCTCGTCACCGAGGCCGAGGCCGACGAGGTATAGCATGGCGGGCGGAAGTTTGTGTGCTGGCTGGATCTATA
>ONZQ02000002.1:349349-465843 GCA_900312665.1 Cephalotrichum gorgonifer
AACTACCCGCCAGCAACCACCATCAATCGATCGGAGCACCATTATCCGCGTCCTCACAACATCTCCACCGACTATCCTACACCTACACACGTACCACACATACGCACATACACACAAACATAAACGCACACACCACCGCCCCCAATGGCCGACAAGAAAAAGGGCAGTGCCTACGGCACCGCCTCCACCGACACGGAATTCCGCCGCGACTTTGACCCCGCGGCTGCCGCCGACCGCGCCGCCGAGAAAGAAGCCGCCGACCGCGCCGAGGCCAAGGCGCGCTATGAGGCCCGCCTCGCGGGCAAGAAATACGTCCGGCAGCCCACTGGCGCCGAGGCCCTCATCTCCGCGCGCCGCGCCGCGCTCGACGTCTCGGACCGCGTGGGCAAGGTCCAGCTCGTGCCGGCCGGGGCGGGGCAGGGGAAGCGCGGGCGGGGCGCGGGGTTCTACTGCGAGGCGTGCGACCTCACGTTCAAGGACAACAGGCAGTTCGTGGACCACCTGAACACGATGCAGCACCTGATCGCGACGGGGCACACGGGGCAGGTGAAGAGGGCGTCGGCGGAGGAGGTGAGGGAGAGGATACTGTGGCATGTGAACAGGAGGAAGGAGCTGGAGGCGGAGAAGACTGTGTCGTTGGAGGATAGGTTAGCGATGAGGGAGAGGGAGAGGGCGGTGGAGGCGGAGGAGAGGAAGGCGAGGAGGAAGGAAGCGGAGGAGAAGAAGAGGTTGGAGAGGGAAGAGGCGGAGAAGGCAAAGGTGGACTACGGGGAGGATGTGAGGATTGAGGGGGAGCATGATGAGGACGATATGATGGCGCAGATGGGCTTCACGGGTTTCGGGATGTCGAAAAAGTAAGGGCTCAGTGTGTGGAAGCCGCAACTTTCAGACTCTACGACCCAATGTCCTCGGATAGTGTGGCTTGGGGGGTGGGTTCGGGGAATGAGCTTAGATGAGTAGCATTTGGCCTAGGGTGACTCTAGAGGGTATTCACGGATGGCCTGAGGGCCCAAACTCCCCAGCGGCCCTCCCTTGGATCGACGTTGCACCAAGGGAACCGGGGGCACTGTATTTTCCTTTTATATTTGATAGGCAGGATGGATGGAGCAGTTTGATACCCATTGTAGTTTGCATCTTACGAGCATATCATTTCCATTTCTCCGCCCCTGGAATGCTTGCACAACAGTTGGTTAGCCCTCACAGCTTTAGAAGAAATACCTAGGCATCCGGCCGCCTTCGAAGGAATCCTGTTCCTGTCGATCAGGATCCAGCCTATATCGTGATCTGTGACCTATGAACCGTGACTGCCAAACTGGTGGTGTGGCAGCACTCCTAATAAGCATCTGAGGAAGCCCATTGGTTCCAGCGGTAGGGAACGAACATTTCACACCCCTCCCCTGCAGATAACCCCGCCACTTTCCGGCCACCCTCTGCCCCACCACCACCCGAACCATAACCCTCCAGCCTCGACCCCATCACATCTTCCCAGCGCGCTTAACCACCACCGCCTCTCCTGTCTACCTACCTACTGCGCCTCCTCTCTCCTCCACACGAAACGATAACTTGAAACAAAAGAGGTCCAACAGCGGGCGAGACCTACATAATACCTCTTCTGAAGCCTTACGAGCGAAGTCATTGCGAGCATCCATAATCCATATCACCGTCACCACACCCAACCCGCGAAGGGGGAAGGAGCGGAAGCCCCCCCAAAATATACCATGTCCTCCAGCGCAGCCGGGGCGCTGCTGGCCCGACAGCTGAGGGAGATCCAGCGCAGCAATGACATACCCGGCATCTCGTGCGGGCTCGTGAGCGACAGCAACATATTCGAGTGGGAGGTCATGTTGATGATCAACGACGACTGCAAATACTACGGCGGTGCGTTTCCTTTCCTCCCCCCCCCCCCATGTCTACCCTTCCTCCCCTCCTCTCTCCCACCTTCCCCCGCTGGACATCCCGCTAACACCCCACCAGGAGGCAACTTCCGCGCCCACCTAACCTTCCCCCCGTCCTACCCACACTCGCCCCCCTCCATGACCTTCCAGGACCCCGTCCCCTTCCACCCCAACATTTACGCGAACGGAAAGCTCTGCATCTCGATCCTCCACCCCCCGGGCGAGGACCAGTACGGCTACGAGGCCGCCTCGGAGCGCTGGTCCCCCGTTCAGACGCCCGAGACCATCCTCCTGTCCGTCATCTCGCTCTTCCACTCGCCCAACGACGAGTCGCCCGCGAACGTCGAGGCTGCGAGGCTGCTCCGAGAGGAGAGGGAGGGGAAGGGGAAGGAGTTTAGGAAGCGGTGCAGGGCGTGCGTTAGGGAGAGTCTAGGCGAGGATTGAGGGCTGAGGGGCATGGAAGTGGGAGCCGGTCTGACCATACGTTGTGCTGGTGCGGGTAGGTACGAAACCGAGTACAGGGGAGTGGGGACCCGGGACGGGAGGACCGGGGAGAACCGAAGGTGAAGGACGTGTACATGGTATGAGCACATGAACATTGATAACGAAACGACCAGTACAAATTGATCGAGCATGCATTACGCCACATTTCTTTCATCCAGTACCTTGGGTGCGCAGCACACGCTTACCAGGAAAAAGACGCTGTTCGTACATTGCTATTTTGGTTTGATGGAAGTTCTAAACCCTGGTAGATAGGATAGGTGTTGGAGGGAAAGATTCGTTCCGAGTCGGCCAGTATACTCGGGATATCAGCGTCCTCGTTTCACAAGCCCCTTAGAACACCCGTTTATCTTATGGTCATGCTCCTCATTCGTATTTGAAACTGCCTAACCATCTGTCGCTGTACTAGTCGTACACGGCGCCTAAACCAGCCTACACCACCAACCCAAGCGCCTTCCCAACTGCCCCCTCCCACTCATCATCCCATCTCCTCTTCCCCTCCTCCAGAGCTCCCTCCTTGATGTTCCGGTAATTTTCCTCGCTACCCTCGCCAAGGTACAACTCCAGGCCCGCGGTCAACTTTCCAGGCTCACGGAACCCACCCCCATTCACCCCGTCCTTGATCAGCTCCCCCGCGCTCGCATACGCGTTATACGCCAGGACGGGCAGCCCCGCCCCAAACATGTCCACCACCTTCATCGGGAGATCCAGTCCAGAGGAGGACTCGTGGAGACAGACGCCAATATCCGCGCAGGCGAGGAGGGTCGCGTAGTCTTCCATGGAAAGCCACGCCGTCTTTATGTTGACGAGAGGGAGGTGTCCCTTCGACTTAAGCGAGGCGATCTCAACCTCAAAGGACGCCTTATCCGGCCCTTTCCCAGTTATTACAACTAGAAGTGGCGGTCTCTTAGTGATGTCTCCCGCCGGTGGACCTTCATGGTTAACGGCGGGTGATCCGCCGTACAGCAGTAGCGCGTCGAGGAGGGTCTGGAAGTCCTCATCCGGGGTCCAGGAGGTGCTGCTGACCACCAGCCTCGTCTCCGCCTTCATGATCTTGTCGGCGTAGTCCCTCGTCTCCGGAAGCCTCGAGAGGAACCGCCTCCTCTCGTCCTGCGAGGCGATGGGCTGGAATATTTCGGCGGGGCGGTCGTGCATCGTCAGAATGGGCATTCTGAGGCTGAAGGGGGGATCCTTAAGATCACGGGCCATGGCGTCCGTGACGGTGACGCTGATATCCGGGATGAGACGCCCGAAAAAGGTCTCGTAGCGCTTGTAGAGGCGACCGAGGAGAGGGCGCTTGGAGTGGGATACCTGCATGATGGTGTGCCCGTAGTTGTGCCAGTCAACCATGATCCTGCTACCACGGAGTAAGGCCACGAGGTAGGCGATGTGGAAAGTGGGGATGGACGGAGGGTTCTAGCACGTCGTCAGCGGATAGGGGCCATAGTAATCGGGATAGACCTCGGGAGCTAACCTGGATTATAATCCATTTGGCTGCCGGGACCGAGTACGCAAGCGTGTAAAACAGGTTGAATGACTGCCACAGAGCCTTGAGCAGCAGTCCAACATAGCGCCATTGTAGCCATCGGGGAGTAGGAGACAGAGGATAGACGCAGGCCAGTGGACTGCCCTCGAGGCCGGGGTGACGAGGAGAATCTAGACGTGTGTTAGAGAAACTTCACCCCAGTATGTCAGAGATTATGAAGGAATGAGTACCATTGTAGCCAACAAGGTCAACCTTGGCGCCACACCTTACGATGCTGAGTGCATGGTACTGCATGCGGGGGCTCCGGCCGATGTCCCCCAGCACCAGGACCTGGTAGCGGTCGTCTTGGGGCGACGCAGCACGCTTGTACCTCGTGGGGAGGGCCCTGTAAATACTGAAGAGTGTAATAGCGGCAATAACACCGCCGAGGATGGTGAAGTCGACCATCGGGAGGTGGGATAGTGATATGGGCAGAGAAGAGGGGAAAATAGGGAGGCTACACCTTGTCTTTCTCAAAGTACGAAGTAATGGGATTAGGACGGGTATGAGATGAGGAAGGAGCAGTGGGTAACGCGCTGTAAGGGTGGCATGTGATAAGATAGTAAAGGTTGATCACCAAAGAATGAATAGTGATATATATAGGCTTCTACTTCTCATATCCGTACGTGCCTATTATAGAGGGGGAAATCCCACACTACGGCAAACGCAATGCTGGGGTGAAGCTTGAGCTTAGCTTGAGCTTCAGTCGGCGGTTGGTACCTTTGATCAATCGAGGTCGCCATGCTGCTTTCTGAATAGGTGTCTAAAGGACAATCAGCTGATGACAGCTGGGGAAACCGTCAGGAATGTTGTGTCGTTGCCGGCTGATATCAGGTGTCATGAAATGGTGCAAGCAACCCCCCTTTGCATGCCATCAAGAAACCATGCAGGTATGTACCCGACCAATACTGTTGTTAATGCAGCCGTTAAGGAGGGCTGGACGAATAATGCCCAAAATGGGCAACTGATATTAATAGTAGGGGACTGTGGCGGCGTTCCTGCATCAGCTGTCTGCTTTTTAATATCAACGTATCTTGCCAAGATGGCCGCTTCCGCATCTCTGGTGTGTCAGTTGGGACGACACCTTCTAAACCGGGCTAATTACTCCGTATACTACTCCATTGTTCTCTTGCGAGACGCGGGCGAGGAAGCATGTGCCTAATCCGACCCTCTGCTATAACTCCGAGTGAGTCCCTTTCAATTGACTCATCGCCCCCCAACTGGCATCTTTCTTCGGGTCGGTATCTTTAGTTTTCGGTAAACATCTAGGTTTGCTAGCGCCTCTAGAAGCTCACTCGAGTGTTAACCCGAGGGCCGGAGGGAGAGGGCGATAGGTGTGCTACGTGAGTAGAGTAGGGGTTGCACAAGTACTTTTACTACGGGCTGCTCCGCTCCCGCCCAGGAACACATTGCAGAATGGGTACCTCTCATTGGCGAATCCCACCCTGTGCGCGTCCTGCATATTAGTGCGCTTTCAGGCCCCACTTGCCCCAGAGTATCCCTTCCAAGATCAATGATAGGAGAACCCAATGACACTCCCATAACGAGTAGCTTCTCGGGATCTTATCGCGCTCCTCCCTTGCTCCATCGTCTTTCCATCTCGCCGGGCTTTTGTTTTCTTCCTCAAACCTTAGCCTTGGCCCCGCTCTTCTCGGCATTTTTTCTCTCTTCGACCAGACCAGAGTTGAGCATTAGCTTTCTTGTGCATACTTGTTTTAAGTATAGAACGCAGATAGACTGCGCGCGCTCATTGCTTTCTCCATCTCCCTGCAAACGCTTTTCTCCTCGGGGTCGCCACCGCCCCTCACCACACCCACCCTTTCATCCCCTGCACCCGCCTCGGCGACCATTCACTCGCTTCGACAATAGTGTTTAATCTCAGACCGAGGCTCTATCCCGACGTACGATCTGCCACCGCTTCACGACTCGACGATCGTTAGCTGGGCTGTCCTCAATAGCCCTCTTCCCGAGCCTACTCCGAGCCGACCACATCTCCAACGCAACGCGTATATCCGCCTGGTCACCACTCGCCAATCGATCTTCGTCCTCAGTCCCGTCCCACTAGCGGACGCGACTGTTTCCCCGGCCGACCTGACGCCCTTCACCACATATCATCTGGGGTCCTCATTCCCCCGCCGGCCATGACCTCCTACACCATGCCGTCCGCCACCCTCCCCCACGCCCACAGCTCCCACCACTCTCACTCCCGATCCCGCGGCCATTCCTACACCAAGTCGGCAGCATCCCGCCCCTCCCCCGCGAAACCCGCCGCGAACGTCTCGATAGACCTTCCTGGCGCGCCCCAACTTAACGGTCACCACCCCAATGGCCTCCACAACTCCTCCCCCGCCGACGTCGGCGCGCTAGACTCCGAGGGACACAGCCGCTCTCGTACAGGCTTTCAGGCCCATGGGGCCAAGAACTCCCGCGAGCGGAACCCCCTGCCACCGATAAACGTGTCTCAGTCGTGGAAGGATGGTGGCGGGGGAAAGATCCTCATGACGCCGGGGTTTGGGATGAGTGGCATGCCCGTCAAGTATCAGTTGCCGCGGTATTCAGAGACTGAATGCGACCACGATCACGACCACGATCACGACCACGACCACGACCACGGGCACGGGCACGACCACAAGCATGATCATGACCATGGACATTCACACTCTCACTCTCACTCGCACTCTCATTCTCACTCTCATGTCCACGCACACGCCCTCGATCAAGGAAGCTCGGAGAAGTCAATGGCGACCAAGATATTATTAAATGCCTGCGACTCGTGGCCGCTCTTGCACGCCATACTAGCGGAAAAGGACTCGCGAAGGATATTTTACTTTATGGTGTACGTGCCCCCCCCTCTGACATCTCTCCCATGCCCCGCCCACTTGTCTTGTCTCACGCGCTGAAACCCCCTGCTCACACTGGCTAGTCTCAACCTCTCTTTCATGATTGTACAAGGCTTCTACGGCTACGTCACCGACTCGCTGGGCCTGATAAGCGACACCATCCACATGTTCTTCGATTGCGTCGCGCTGCTCGTCGGCCTCGTGGCGGCCGTGGCGAGCAAGTGGCCGCGGAGCCTGAAGTTCCCATACGGCCTGGGGAAGATGGAGACGCTTAGTGGGTTTGCCAATGGGATCCTGCTCATGTACGTTCCGCCCTCCCCCCCCCTCCTTCCCCCCAACACACACACACACAGTCCACAAAACTAATCCCAAGCAGTCTCCTCAGCGTCGAGATTACGTTCGAGGCCTTTGAGCGCATCTGGGAAGGCGCTGCCCCAAAACGCCTGGGCGAACTCCTGATCGTCAGTATCCTAGGCCTAGTCGTTAACCTCGTCGGCATGCTCGCCTTCGGCCACCACCACCACGGGCCCTCGGATGGCGGCGACTGCGCGCACTCGCACGATAACGAGAACATGCAGGGTATCTACCTGCACGTCCTCGCCGACACACTGGGCTCCGTGTCCGTCGTGGCCTCGACACTGCTCACGCACTGGACGGGGTGGTCCGGCTGGGACCCCGTCGCGTCGGTCTTCATCTCCGCGCTCATCTTCTTGTCCGCGAAACCACTAGTCATGTCGTCCGCGAAGAGGCTGCTGCTCGGGGTTCCCGGTGACGTGGAGTATAACCTCAGGAATATACTGGCGGGGATAGCGCAGCAGAGGGGCGTAGTGGGGTGCGCGGTGCCGAAGTTTTGGCTGCAGGAGGGGAGTGCAGGTTCGCACGGCCATTCCCATAACCACGATCACGACCACGATCACGGCCATGGCCACGGTCATGACCATGGGCACGGACACGGGCACGGGGATAAGAGCGCCCCCGCCGGGACCCTGAACCGACGGAAACTACAAGGAATAATCCACGTTGTCGCCGGCCGCGGCTCTTCCCTGGATGAAGTCC
This sequence comes from Cephalotrichum gorgonifer, assembly GCA_900312665.1. Classification (NCBI taxonomy): domain Eukaryota; kingdom Fungi; phylum Ascomycota; class Sordariomycetes; order Microascales; family Microascaceae; genus Cephalotrichum; species Cephalotrichum gorgonifer. Next base: position 357,167 of record ONZQ02000002.1, read on the forward strand.
GCGACCGCGTGAGAGAGTTCCTCGCGCGGAACGGCATGGACGTCGTTGTGCAGGTCGAGAGGGAGGGGGACGCGAGCTGCTGGTGCGGCTTTGGGAGGATGGGGCCGCAATCTCATGCTCCTTCTCCGTCCATGTCCGCCAGGACGAATGGGCTGAAGGATAAGTAGGTGGGTTATTTGGGGGAGGTAATTTCTAAACCGGCCACAGAGTCTGGACCGGAAGGAGGGAGAGTCGTCGTCATTGGGGTGGTGTGCTTGATAGAGAGGGTCAGGATATCCCTTTTTGGAGATGAGATGACTATGGGCCTTTTTTTGGAATGTATACATAGACGACGTTATACAGCGCGACCACCCGGGGCTCAGAGACGTTCACTATTATGTCTTTGCTGGTGACCAGGAGGAAGATTAGGCTTAGAGCGGAGGTAGAGAGATATCCCCCCAAATAGAGAAACGAAATTCCGAAGAATACAGCGCTGTTTTGTAGAATGCGACACGGAGGCGAGATGGCACGGTCGGGAGTAAACTGCACCGCTCTCTAGACGTGGCCGCCAAGGAACAAGAAGTAGGGAAGATGGGATTAGGTGTCCCGACCGTCCATACAGCGCCTAGCCTCCCATGAAAATAATGCTAGTTATCCTTCTGTTCTTCGCTCAATGGCCTGCATGGCGACCATGACTTGCGGTTGCGCCAGCGAGGACCGCTTCGCAGGTTCATCCATGCTCTGTTCCATACCGGGTGTTCCAAACCCGGCTATCCCTCTATGTTCCTACCGGTTGCCCGCACACCATATCCCGGTCCCTCGCTCTAATTACGATCAAGCGACGGTGAACTTCCAGTGGCTAGACTTCTGGCTTCTCACCCCTCCTCGGCCGGCCGCCCACGGGCCTTTCCTGAGCGTTGTCTCGAACGACTTCTTCGGGGCCGGCTGCAACGGAACCTACATTAGCTTTTTGGGGGAAGGGTCTGTACTCCCTTCCGGGTCCGTTGGAGTCGTTGGGGTGTCTAGAGGCCGCTCTGAATCCTGATCACAGTAACGTGGGTTGCAGGAAACTGCAAAGCCGGAGACTCCATGGAGTCGTTGCACACAAACAAGCATGCATGCCTTCATGCCCGCCATCTCGCTTCGAGTGTCTCTGTATCCTCGCCGTCGTCGTTGGACTTAGCCCCGGGTAGAAGTTCCACCCTTGGCAATTTGATACAGGGCCGGATCAGACGATGAACTTCCCCCCACAGGCACTACACACATCCTCCGCCAGATGCCGAACCCGTTCCTTGTCCACCTCCGAGATGCCATGCTTATCCGCGAGCCGAAGTAGTTCCTCGACGAGCAGGTTCTGCTTCCCGCAGAGGGAGCACAGGCGGGATGTCGAGGGGGCGAGGATGGGTAGCGAGGAGGTTGCGCAGCGGGCTGTGTTCCCGTTAGTAACCGCCTCTCAGCCAAATAACAGAGCGACATTATAAAGCATGAGAATGTAAAAAAAGGAGGAGGCAAGGAAGGTACACGCCCCCCTTACGAAGAAAGGCGGGGAAGAAACAAACGGAGATGAAAAACACGAAGGGGATAGGAAACGTCAGACCTACCAAAGTAATGACCTGCCGTACAGACATACTCCCCGCCCTCCGCCTCCAACTCCCCCTTACACAGCACACATCCCATCTTCCCGACAACACCCGCAAATACAGCCCCTAGGGCTGGCTCCACATCCCCCGAGAACCCCGGGACCTCCCCTCTCCCGCCATACATCCACTCCCACGCCCTCCCCTCGGCCGTCAGCCCCTCCCTCGCCGACGCTCCCGTCCCGCCCTTCACCGGTGCGAACGCCACGCGCGACTTACAGACCCGATCGGGCATCAGCGTGCTATGCTTCGAGAAGAGGACAGCAGACGTCCCGCCGCCCGCGGACTGCGCCATGGCCCATATCCTGACGCGCCGGGGGGCTACCCTCGCTTCATCCCCATTCCGGGCGTCGTTGATTTCTGCTTCGTCATCGGAGGGGGCGGAGGAGGCGTCCGAAGCAGAGTCGATGGGGTAGTAGGACTGGGACTCGGGGACGGTGGAGGTGATTAGCTTGTCGATGGCGATCGCCCAGGCCGGGGTGAGCGGGAGGGGGTCCGGGTTGTTGTGCTGGAACCAGTTCTTCGTGGTGGAGGTCGCTGTTAGGCGGGTGAGGGTGTAGATGGGGACTGGGTGGGTGGCTGTGGTGGAGTTTGGAGGTGGTGGTTGAATGGTGAGTCCTAGACGTTGTTAGAAGAATAGGTAGAGAGTAAGGGGGCGATGTTGGGTACGGTACCGGTTATAGGATTTCGGTGATCCAAATCAGGACCTTGAGGATACAATGTATTGCAATCCCGTACAGAGTGTCGAGGTTTCGAAGGAGTTTGTCCGAACATATCAACCTGGAACACCTCGACCGTGAATGGCGTAGCAATGAGCCCGCGGCTCACTTTCGTCCCTTTTACATCCCAAACCTATAACCAAGTCAACCCAAGTCCCCGCGCCTCGCCGTCTCTCGAGTCCGTAAAACTTACCGCCTCTTCCCACACGACGAAGGCATCACTCGAGAGATGGCAGCATATGCCCAGGATGTCCTCTCCGCTGACCCGCACCTCGGGTCGTTTCCCCCTCTGCCACCCACCAACAACCGTCACACTCCTGAATCCGACGTAATTCGGTGCAACGTACGCGACAACAGCCGTACGCTCACCATCTTTCAATACCCATGGTGACCACTTAATAGAGAATGCCGACCCGGATGGCACATAATCGGGGTCATGAACCTTTGAGAACAAGCATTAGCGCTGCCTATAATCCTCCCCTCCCCAGGATGAGATAAACTTACCTCCATTACGACATGCGGCCCCTTTATCTTCACTCTCGAAACCTCGTCAATCCTCCACGCCGGCCCCTGAGAATTCATACCCGGCTCCTCCACAGCCTCCACATACTGCACCGCCATAACCACCAGCTCATCTGCGTCAGTATGGTACCCCAGCAGCCCCCTCCCACTCCCGACCTCCCCCGCCCACGAGAACGCCTTGATCCTGTCCCCCTTGACCGAAAACCCACCGCGGTCTGGCAGTGGCATGCTCCCCCCGATCCCCCACAACAATTTCCAGAACCGGAAATCCCTACTAGTCCCACCCTCCGCCACCTTCCCCAGCACCTCCCCGTACGCGAGGATCATCCCCTTCGTCAGTAGCGCCGTGACGATAGGCCGGAGGTTCGGTCCGAGGCCGGAGGGCGACCAGTGGACGCCCACGACCTGGTTTAGCCCGGACCCGAAACCCGTGACGACGCCGACGCCGACGCCCATGAAGTCGTCCTCCTCCTCGTCGAAGTTCACCGTCGCGCCGGTGCGGGCAAGGAGGTCCCTGTTCGCCCGGGGGTCGGTCATGTGCGGGATGAGAATCCGGAGTGGGGCCGCGGAGTACTGCCTCCTCCCCGCGATGTTCTTCTTTAGGAACCAGGGCTTCTCGCCTGCTGACGGAGCCGGGCGATCTTCCGCCTCTCCCCCATTCCCTTCCGCACCCGCGACGATGTTCCCGTCTGAATCTCCGACCCCATTCTCGCCCTCATCATCGCCGTCGTCCCCGTCCACCGAGGAAGCAGAATCCTCCTCGCCCAGCTGCGGTTCGTTGCGGAAGTGGGGGAGATAGATGTGCAGCGAGTCGTCCGCTGCAACGGCCAGTTCCCCATCGCAGGACCAGGAGAGGGACTGCGGTGTGTGGAGCCGCGTGCTGATTACCCTGAAGGGATCCAGCGGGGGGATCTGAGATGGGCGCATGGTGAGATGTGAGAGATGAGTATGCCGTAGTAAGTCCGGATATGCCTTGTGAGATTGTGGCCGACTCAGTTAGGCGATTTGCGATATCTTGGCGGATTTTAAATACCAGGAGGGTTTATAGGCCATGGCGGGAGATATCCGCGAATCTACCTTTGTCATGAATGTTGTGGTTGAGTTGAGTTCGTTGGTCTTGCTTCATCCTTCGCCAGCGAGATGCTGTTCTTGAAGCTTGAAGTTGACTTACTGGTCGTGCCAGCTGACAGCACCTGGTTGCTTCTTTGTGAAGGCTAGCTGTCCAGACCAGTGGATTCATCTGCTCAGTCACTGCTTGATATATTAAATTCATTATATAGTCCCGTAACACCTGTACTTAGTGTACACATAATACCGTTAGTTTCCTCCTGTGCTTGGTACCCGGTTGAGTAGACTACGCGCTCAGTGGGTACCCTTTCTCACAGGTCCTGCCATCGTACAATGGGCCATCCACCTCTGGAAGGTGGAATGTGGAATCCAAGTCCATCCCACAACGGGGAAGTATTCCGGTAGGGGAGTGAGTACCCGGCGTCGACCCCCGGAATTTGACGTGAATCCCCCCAGCCTCACCATTACTGAGTACCCTCCAGGTACGAGCTAGCCGCCCAAAGCAGCGCACACCCCGCAACAGCCGCCCCTCCATAGACCTTCTTCGCCCACCAGTTGTCATCCGTAAGCATCTTCGCCGCCGCTACCCTCTCCACCCTCCTCTTATCACCGCCGTCACCACCGCCCGAAACATTGCCCTGACTCGTCCTCAGCGCCGCGGCAGCTTCCTCCTCGTCCGCGATCCTCCTCAACTCCGCAATCGCCCTACTCAACCCCAGCAACTCCTCGTCCACCGTCGCGTTCCCCCCCTCCCTAACCTCAACGCCCTGCACGTTCCCAAAGAAGTCTGTGATGAGTCTCCCCCGCGCGTTCTCCTCCCCACCCGGGAAGAGGTCGTATCGGAACCCGGGGTTCGAGTGGATCTTGCTCACGTCGTAGCTGTCGAAGAGGTCGCCGACCGTCTTCTTGCTGCTCATGTCCTTCACTTGGTTTTCGAGGAACTCGAGGTTGTAGTATGTGAAGCGGTCGATGACGGCGACGCCCACGTCGCTGTCGGCGTGGTGGGAGTAAGAGGACTGGTCAAGCTCAGAGGAGCCGGTGGCGATGATATTGGGGGAGTAAAGCTTGCTGTACATCGTGTTTGCCTGGCAGGTGTCGATCATGAAGAGGATCTCGTGGTACCTATGTTCGGTAGCGGGTTAGCATCAGAAACGCGCGTGCATACGGCCTTGGCTCGGGGCGGCGTACCTCTTCTTCTCCCACATCTGCTGGAAGGCGTCCGCAAGATCGAAAGCCCCAATCTCCTCCGCGTCTTGGAACTTTAGAAACTCGTTCCCTCCATGCCCCGTCATATAAACCAGTATATTACTCCGGTCATCCGTCAACAGCCTTTTACTCCTCGGCATCTCCTCCCCGACCCTATCAGTCAGGAGCCGGATAAAATTCTCCACTGTAACCTCGTACCCACGATAGTCCACCTCGATGTTGTCGCCGTACAGGTCCACCGCCCTGTCCGAGTTGCTGTACACGGTCCCCGGGAAGGCGTTGCGCGGGTTGCAGGCCATGTCATCGGGTAGCATCATGATGATCTGCGAGTCCGGAATGCCGAGGCGCTTGACAGTGCGGTATATAGAGAGCACATTGGATAGGTGGCGGTAGTTAAACCAGAAGCGCGACGTGCCGACGAGGACAGCCCAGTTGTTCGTGTGCTGGGCTAGTGCTGCGGGTGCCAGAACGGCTAGCGCCGCGAGGAGGGTCTGTATCTGCATCGTGGGGGTATCTTCAGTATATTCGGTATCGGTTGGTACTCTAGGGGAGGTGTCGTAAGGATTCCAGCAACCGAAGGCGAAGGAATGCCTATGCGAGGCCAAAGGGGCGGGATGATGACGGACCAGCTGGTCTGCTGCTGGCTTACCAATGAGACCAGGGTGCGTCCGTGCCTCGATTGTGGATATCAAAGGATGACTAATCTCACACGATGCTGCCCCTGACCAAGGCTTGTGAATATCCGCTTGGAACATTGTCCTGCACTTATACCACAGAGAAAAGAAGCCAACCAAAATAACAAAGACTAATATTCCTAATTGTACATTTGCTCAAAATGTTCCAGGGTTGGAAATAAGAAGATTATGTTTCACAGTAGAAGTTGCTCAGTAATTTACAGCCAGGTGCAACATAGAGAGAGAGAGAGATGGACGTTTCAAAAGGACTGACAAGCAACAGCTGTGTCGGACAACCTTCCCGCGAACTTTGCAGGACGTATGAGATTTGACACTCCCATGTTTCCATGCCTTCGAATTCTCCGATCTATTCCTCAAGGATGACCTCCAACGTCTCCCACGCCCTCACTTTTACCGCTTCCCTAGAAGTGGTGGAGGTTTAACCAAGGCATGGAATCTGATCTTAAAACCAACTGCGGTCGTCTCCGAATACCTCATCGTGGGTAGTTCAGGCCTGGAAAGGCTCGGGAGAGAGAGAGAGAATAGATATTGTATTGTTTGCAAAGCATTGAGTTCTTAATACATGAAAGTGGTCCCGAGGTATGACGTAGCGGGGCATTTAGCCTCTGGGCCTTAATAAAGGAGTATCAGGGATCTAGACCTCGGAGTAACACCGGATCCACGATAGATCGCGACGCCAGTGTACAAGTAGTCGCGGAGAGTTTGTGGGTTACGCAGAGGCATGCTGCTCCGAGATGGATTTTTGCCTTGCCGAAAATTGGGAATAGACACAATATACAGTTCCAGTCTAACTGGCTGCCGCAACTCATTCTGAGACTGAATACTAGAGGGTTATGTGTACGTTAACTTAAATTCGGTCAGTGGAACCGATTGGCGAAGGACTAAATTGTGTTTCAAGGAGAGTGCGGAGGTTCAGCTTGTCGCCTCATCTTGGTTCGTAAACGGGCTCTGGGCAGCACTGAAACAGCAGCAGCATGGTATACTCTGTAATGGGTACACATAAAACCGAGACAGAAACGCGATGAACACTCAGCTAGATCTCGACGGGTGTTGAAAGCTTCTACGTACCTTCCACCGATGTTAGCTCCAGCTTAGCTCCGGCCGCCTTGCCATTTCCATAGTTCTTCCCGTCCAAGTACTAGTATGAGACAGTGGCGTCGGCCCGTTGTGGCTTGCCCGGGAATATTACGGAGTACCGTCGTATTCTAAAGCAGGAGCGCCCGCAGGCGTAGCCTCCCGTACCTTGCATGCTTGAGATGGAGCCACTTCGGAAGACCTGCATCCATGGCATGGCAATCGTGATCTTCGGCTGCTAATTACTTGTATTAGACCCACTGGGATGAAGGTCTGCCCACTTTCTCCCACAAAGTGTGGGTGTCACAGGGTGTAAATTAGCTGGGGGTGGGACGTGACCTGTCCTCCCCCAAATCATCATCGTCTTGCCAAAGGGGCAGGCAACATCGTACGACAGCAGCAACTGGACGGGAGTACTGGGCTGACTTGCTTTTCCAAATGAAGATATCAATAGTGGATCTCTGATGTTGGCAGGTGCTGAGTGTTCTGCAGATGGGGAAGGAACGATCATTAATAATATTCCTTGAACATGCAAGTACAAGTACAATGTACGAGGAGAGGAGAGGAGCGTGCTCCCAGGACCCCTCAAATCACATGCTTCATGTTCATGGTTGACCCTTCCAGACCCACAATTCCATGCACATTCCCCGGTTTTGGATATGTCGCAACCAATACGGACAGCATGAATAAAGGCATGATGAGCAGGCGAGGATTAAAGAATGGAAATAGAATTCCTTCATGGTCTTTTCTATGAGTCCCCTTGGTGCTTGCCCACACTATAAGCTATCATACTGACCAGAGCAATCCTCACCTTCAAGGAAACCAAGCTCCTGGGGGCAACTACCACTGGGTGCCGTTGGGTGGGGTATGGACATGGTTGGTACTAGTCGAGCACCCGCTAGGCAAGGACCCGCCACGTGTGATTGGAATACTGCCTCACGCAGAGATCCTATTTGCGGGTTTTTTGCTGGTGAACGGGGCTCTGTCACATGCAGCTGTTGTTAGGACGGGCCATCGCCGGTTTTAGGTTGGAAATGTACCTGTACTAGAAGTAATTGAAAATGGGAAAGAAGGACCCTGACAAATCCGACTTCGGTCTAGACGTCTCCAAAGCCCACCCTTCAATGACCTCAATAACCCCTACTCAAATCGTAAAGGCAGTGTCAGCTGACGTCCCTTCTCGTATCCCTTTCCATCTCTATTCGCCATTTACAGTCAATTGTTTCTTCGAGCATTTCTTGGTCGCTGCCTATTTTGGCTAGCTGTGGTCTACTGTACCGGTACCAGTACGTGTGCAGGTAAATACCACCGCACTTCGAGCTCCAACCCGAGTTACCTTTTATGCCCCTCCTCCACCATAACGACACCCCTCAAGCAGCTGTGACTGCATACGAGTTTCTTCATTTCATCCATCACCCCTCGTGGTGAATTTTCCCTCTCTAACACACACATTATCACATTATCGACCAGTCTCATAGTGAATGGCCGAGTTTTCAGCAGGCCTTCCCATTGCCTGGTACTTCTGCAAAGAGTGTACATACAGCATCTCGAACGAACGAACGAACGTGGACCCTGGGTCCATACCCTCCAGTCGCTCCTCCAGCGCTCTCTCCTTGGAGAGTGTCCTTGACACCACATAATTAGGACGCGACGCCCTGAACCCGTTGGGACCCCCCTACGCCCTACACCCTACGCGCCCCGAGAAGAACTACTCCGAGGGGCTGTGTTGGGGCCACCCCGACACAAGGAAGCTCTACATCTGCCTTTAGGACAGAGGAACACGACTATCCCTGGGTGCCCGAAGACCTCCCTATCTTCCCAGGAAGTAACTTCAGGTCCTCCCTGACCTAGCTACCGCTCGCGAAGATGGGGAAACCTCCTGCCTATATCTTCGTTGTCAGGTAAGATGCCCGAGGTCGGCACCCATAAGCGCTCGGCGTTGCTAACAATGGTAATGAACCTCAGGCACGGCAATAGGCTTGATGTCGCCGACAAGACATGGGCCGCCAACTCTCCGACCCCCTACGACCCCCCTCTGACCTACGGCGGATGGCTGCAGGCGCGAACGGTGGGAGCCAAGATTGCGAGCATTATAACCGACGCGGAGGCTGAGAACGAGGCGCCCACGGGCCAGGACTCGGACTGCACAGCGGACCCGTCCATCCCGGGGGCGAAGCCGAAGAAAAAGAAGAGGCGATTCAAGGTCGCACTCCACAGCTCGCCGTTCCTGAGATGTATCCAGACCTCTGTCGGGATCAGCGCAGGCCTCTGCGAACCTCCCGGCAATCCTCCCCCCTACCCCCGTCAGACTCGCTCCAACAGCATTGCCACGAGTCAGGTACAGAGGCCTCTTGCACGCCGGACAACGGCGTCGTCGGCCCAATCCCCCGTTGGCTCCGGGCCGCTCATGAATCCGCTGGATCTCAAGGACCTGAAGTTCGCGCATCGGCTCTTCCCGAAGGTGGCGCTGCGTCTAGATCCCTTTCTCGGGGAATGGCTGGCTCCGGAGTACTTTGAGACAATTTCTCCACCGCCGTCAGCGTCCTCCATGTTGGCTACTGCAAAAGCCGACCTGCTTCGCTGGGAAGACTATTCCAAGTACCCGGATCCGGGACTTCAGGCGAAGCCCGTAATCCAGAGCAATGGCATCACCAGCAGCAGTAGCAACAACAACAACACCCAGCTGTGGAAGAGCGACACCGACAGTCCTCTTGAAATTGTGGCCAGCCCCCTGGATGCCGTGTCAAATTCGACGGGCGACCTGCCGGATGTGTCGAGCAGAGTGCCCCAAGGCGGATACATTGCGCCCATGCCCCATTACGCCATCTCTAATAACACTAAGATACCGGAGGGCTATGTGGCTCACGCTCGCGACGCTTGCCTCACGGTGGACTGCCAGTGGGACTCCTCCAGTCCGCCGCAGAACTGGGGCGATGGCGGCGCGTATGGCGAAGAATGGACAGGCATGCACAGGCGGTTCAGGAACGGTATTCAGCATCTTGTCGAGTGGTACGCCGGTTGTGATAATCCTACAGATATGAACTGGAAGATGGCCCCGGCCAGCACCAGCGGCACTAACGGCACCTCTAATGGCCATCAGAAGGAGGATGGGGAAGAGGAGGAAGACGATGTTGAGTCAGTGGTAGTCCTCGTCTCGCACGGCGCCGGCTGTAACGCCCTCATCGGAGCCATCACGCACCAGCCCGCCCTTATGGATGTCGGACTCGCGTCGATCACGCTGGCTGTCCGCAGGCCGATGGAGTACGAGGCCGCCGGCCGGAACGACTTTGGCGAAACCACCAAGACGTACCCCCCGGTGCACCAGTGCTACGACCTTAAGATGACTGCAAACACCGACCACCTCAGGGGAGTCACCACCCCCGCCCCCGCTTCGCCGATAAATACATCGTCTCGGGCCTCAGGGGGCGCGGCGGGTTTCCGTGGGCGTGGAAACACCACCTCGTCGATGGGTTATCAAACCGTCCTTGGCCCCTTCACCTACACGGATTCCTCGTTCGTCTACGGGGGTGGCGGCGGTAGTAGGAAGAGCTCCGCCGGCGCGACGCTAGGGCTCGGGGCTAAGCGAGAGTCTAAGGGACTGTCGAGTTTATCAACCGGAACGGCAATGAGCAGGGTGCAGTCCCCGGGCCACGTGCGGCAGACGTCGCTTGGGCTGTGGAGTCCTATTCGGAGGGAGGAGGATGACGAAGATTTTCTCCCGGACTTTGACAACAAGCGGTTTAACAAGGGGGTTTCCGCCGCCATAACTACATCGGGCACCAGTGAGCGGGTCGACACCACAGCTGGGGCCAGTACCGATGAGCCGGTAGACGCCGTGACCACTTCCGCCATCGAAGATGTAGTCTCTGAGCCGACGTTTGTTTCACTGATGGATAAGCTCACCATTGATACGTCCACGTCTGCCAGCTCTTCGACGCTCACGCTCCCCGACTTCGATCGACCGACGAAGTTGACCGAGGCTGGCGCAACGGGCGGAGGTGGGCTTTGGAGTTCCGGGAGGAGTGATTGGAAAAGGAACAGCTAGAAGTAGGGAGGCAGGTATGAGAAAGGAGTAAGGGGTACGAGGTCGGAGGCCCAGCTGAGTTTTATACCCCGTCGTTATTTTTATTCATTGCAGCGACCATGGCACGCCATACTATATCATCTTTGGCTTTTTTTTTTCGGATCTTCGCTCTCCTCTCATTTTTTTTTTCATTATTATTATTAGCGAGAGCCTTTTGCTTTTGCTGCTCCGGGGCGGAATGGATGGCGTTTGTGTTTGAGCGGTTTTGAAGGATAGTGGACATACCCAGAACAAAAAGGGATTGAGAGGAAAGTGATGACGAGACAGGTGTACGGGGAGAAGGGAAGAACAGAGAAGGAGGGAAGGACTTCTGGCAGGAAGGGATGCAGTGAATGAAGGAATTTCTACATATACTCTTGGCTTGTTGGCATGTCGAGGGTGGATGAGCGAGCAGCTCTAGTCTAGCTAGATTGAAGATATCCCTGTATGATATCCTCCAAGTGAGGCACAATTTGATTTGTCCTCGTAAAAATAAATCCCGTTGCTACGATTTAATCCAGTTTTTCAGTTTTCAATGTTCAAGTTTAAGGCAAACTAAAGATGGAAATGCAAAAAAGTGTGTATAAAACTGCAGCCCAAAACAATACCAAAAACAGGAACAAGGAACCGCCATCCATCTATCTATAAAACGGGAACTGGCTGGCTTGAGACAATGTGAAAAGATCTATGTGTCCATCCGCCCCTATCGCTCTGCTCTCCACCCACTGCCTCCTCCTCCCTTCATCACTCTCTCCCTCTATCATGCCCCATCACTGTCACCCTACCCCTTTCTCATTCCCATTTCCTTAGCCAAACGTCTTGTTCATCGCCTGGTGCGCCAACTCAACGCCCAGGAACGTCGCCGCATTAGCCGGCACGGCCCTCGCGAGCGCGGGCCCGAAGCCGGGGAAGAAGGCCCTGAAGCCACCCTTCGCGTACACCTCCTTTATCACGCCGCCGAGGGAGACGTTCCCCTCCGCGGTCTGCAGCCTGCTCTTCACGGTGTCGATGGGGAAGACGGGCACCCACATGGCGACTCCGGCGGCGGCTCCGGCGCACGTGATGGCCGTGAGCGAGAGGGCGCCGCTCGGCTTGCCGGTGACGGGGTCCTTGGGGGTCAGCTCGCGCTTGATGTACTCGTAGGCGGCGAAGTAGGCGGCGCTGCCCGGCCCGTCGCGGGCGAGGGTGGCGGCGCTGCCGCGGAAGACGGAGCGGAGGCCGCCGGTGGCGTAGAGCTGGCGGACGACGTCGGCGGCGCCGGAGTACTTTGGCTTCTCGCCCGGCGCGAGGGCCTTCTGGCCCTGGACCTGGAGGATCACCTTTACGCGCTCGAAGGGAGCGGTGATGAGGGTCATGGGGATGGCGGAGAAGAAGCCGGCCGCCGAGGTCTGGCCGATTGTGAGGTGGGAGTCGGGGGCGAGGCCCGAGGTGGAGCGGACGATGGACTTGCCGAGGTCGTAGCCCCAGAAGGAGACGGCGACTGGTTTTTGGGGGGTAGGTATGTTAGTTTTGTGTGCTTTGACTCTGTGATGCTCTCTCTCTCTCTCTCGCAGCAAGGGAAGGGGGAAAGAAACATACACATAGGCGTGACCCCAATCAGCGGCGCGCTAACACCGGCGTAGAGACCCCTCCTCAGCCCGTCCCGGGCGACGCTCTTCCTCACCACGTCGATGGCCCCCTTGTACACGCCGCTCTCGGCCGTCTGCATGCGCACCTTGACGAGGTCGAACGGGTGCCCCACCACCACGGCGCAGACGCCGCCGAAGCCGCCGGCCGCGAAGGACCGGATCTGCGTCGCGAGGGCGGACTTGGGGGCGACGGCGGCCGCGACGGGGGCGGTGTCGTCGGCCGTGGTGGGTGTGGCCGCCACTGGCATCTTTAGAGATTCGTCTGACATTTTTTTGTGGTTCTTCCTTGCTTGCTTGAATTGGTTTTTGTTGTCGGTCGCCCTCTTTTCGTTGGCCCGAGGGAGGTGAGGGAAGAGGGAGGTGAGGAAGGAGAGAGGGGGTTTCGCGGGCTGGGCAGAGGAAGCTGGCCCGAGGTGTGTTCGAGGCGCGAGACTCGGCTATTTCAAGAGCTGGGCGGCGGCGGGTACCTTTTCCCCCACGTTAAAAGGCCCGAGGAACCGAAGGACCGGACCCTCTCTCTGTGCAAAAGAACAAAAAAGAGTCGCTGAAATTCAACCGTCCAAAAAGCAACAATAACAGGCTCTGATCAGCCTTGAATAAAAAACCGAAATCCAGAAGACCGTTCGAGAGAAGAAAAAGATAAAATTGGAGAAATTGGGGATTGCTGCGAATGAACCTTTTGGAAACGGCTAGCCGAAAGGTACGCGGCAAGGCAAAGGCGGGGAGGACTAAATACGTCACAGGCCAAGCTTCCTTCTAGGCCGAGGCACACGTCGGTAGGCGGGCGGTTGTAGAAAAATGGCGGGGGTGGAGTGGAGGCGAATGGACCGTTAGCCACAGGTGGGCGCGGGGATTTCGGGGGGAAGTGGCGCGCGTGCCCTTTTTTGGGGACGGGGTGGGCTGCTTAGCGGCTGTCACAAGCTTTACTTTTTTTCTCAGATCAAGGTTTCGTAGGTTTGGGGTAACACGAGCAAACCACACGAGATGAGATGAAGAGGGTACATGGAGATGGGGCCGAAGAGCTAATAGGCAAGACAGAAGAAAAAAGAACACGAGAGGAACGAGCGACGAGAAGCTGATGAATTTCCTAAATATCTCACTGGAAATCCCCTTCCGCCCGGCGGCGGCCCCAAGGGACTGACTGAGCTGTTCCTGTGGTGCATTCCATTTGCCCATACGAATTACTTGAGTCGTAGCAACGTTAAGGTGAGACCAGGTACCTCGGTCGAGCGGCATACCCCCCACTTTAGCATACTCCATCGAACCGTCCATCCTTCGTCTCAGTGCATATCTATCTGTCTTTGACACCTCGAGATGGTCGAATATCGATGGCCGCCCGAGCGCTTGCTCACGCGCCAGCGGAGAAGAAGCGGTTTTATGAGGAACAGCTCTCTCTCTTTATATATACCCTTTAACCCACGCCTGGGACCCCTCGCAGAAGTCCCAGACGAGACGAGATATCCCCCCAGGCGAAGCTGAGAAGGGGGTTTGGTGGACCCTCAAGCCCAGGTCGGGCGCTTCAGCTATAATTCCCAGTTGCTCGTTGGTCGAAGCATTAGCACGGTGGGGGAGGTGTGATCCTGTGAGAGAGGTGGAGAAGGAGAGCGGCTCGGGCGGGCGGAGAAGCCGCCAAGTCGCGACCACATGGCCAGTACTCCGGCGATCCGGATGGAGGCCGATGAACCTTAAGGCACGAGTGGAAGGAACAAAATTAAAGCTGAGGTTCTATAAGAAGAAAAAAATGTACACGGGATATATTCATCAAAATCTTCGTACTCGCCACATCCACACTCTTTCTACAAGTACGAGTACAGACAAAGAAACACAATCCCCGCCCCCCAAACCCTCATCAGTCCACACCTACCCTATCCAAGATGGGCTCTCCCCGCCAAACCTTGACTACGGTCAAGCCGGCGGAGCTATCCGGTCCCAAATGGGTAAGAGTACAAGAAGCCCCACCCCGTCGCAAAGCCCGAGAGCGGCTGGGCTGCGCTTCCCAACGTTCCAATACACAATAGACAAGTAGGATATACTTGGCATCAGGAACGAGACGAGACGAAAAAATATGAACGTCGACTTTTTAGCTGCGTTGTGGTACAAGCCGCTTCCAACCTCAACGACGACTGAAAGAGTTATAAGAAGCGAGAAAAAAGAGAGCCTTGCCCCTTCGGCTAAGAGAGCGACAGAGTAGTCTCACCCTCTCGCCGAAGAGCCAAATAATGAGTGACTAGAAAATAAAGGAAATATCGATCTGTAGATAGCTGACATCCCGCCATGCGCCCAAGAAAATGGTCTGAAATCAACCGTCAAAACGCCGTAGCCCGTGGGGCGAATCCGAAACCACCCCGTTTCGTATCTACACCTACTCGGTCGATCCGGACTCAGTCGACCCCGGCTCGGCCGGTCCCGACTGGGCCGGTGCCGGCACGGGCTTCCGCTTCGGACCGGCCGCCGCCGCGGAGCGAATCGAGATCGCACGCACAGGTGTCGCCGAACGTTTGGAGAACGCGCGCACAAGGGTCGCAGCTCCGACGGTGGGCTGGGCCGCCTCAGAGGCTGCAGGCGCAGACGCATCTGCCGGTGCAGGGGCAGCGGCCACTTCAGATGCAGGCGCAGGTGCAGGAGCGGGAGCGGCGGCAGGAGCAGGAGCTTCTGCCGGCATAGGAGCTGGTGCCTCCACAACTGCAGGGACAGCGGCAATGACGGGCGCAGGTGCGGCTACCGACACAGGAGCAGCGGCGACTGCCGGAGCAGGCGCTGCTACGGGTGCAGCTACAGGTGCGGGAGCCTCAACAAGAGCCTGGACGGGAGCCTCGAGAGAGCCGATAGGCTCCGACAGGACCGGGCTAGGCAAAGGGCTGAACACAATCGGCGCCAACACCGGACTCTCCGTAGAAACGGGGGCAATCGGCGCAGAGCGCTCGGACGGGGCGTGGAGTGATGAGACGGGAGACGCGAGAGGGGCCGGGATAGGTGCCGACAGAGGGCCCGGAGCCGGGCTCATGATCCGAGCAGGGCTCGCCGTTCCGCCGGAAGTAGGAGTGCCGGATCGCTGGGGCGGCATAGGCTGGTACCGGGGCCCGGGGGAGCCCTGTTGCTGAGGCTGGCCGAGACCCTGTCCGTTGGGAGTGCTGGGTCGTCCGAGGGGCAGAGGGTTAAGCGGAGGCGGGCTCGCGTTCTGTCCGTTGGGGTGATATCCGTTGGGGTTCACAGGAGGGCCGGGGCGCTGCTGGTTGGGGTTGTTTCGGGGCTTCACCGGACGCGTCGAGAGACAGGTTCGGGGCACAACGCCCTGGGCAGACCTGTCCAGTCGAATGCACAACGCCTAGTTATTCCGGTTAGCATACGAAATCTTCGGGCTCCACTCATACTACCGAATCACTTACCCAGCCGTCGTCGTACTCGTGAAGCAGGCGGACAAGCTGGCCAGCCTTCAAGCCGAGTTCGTCCTCCATGGTAGGCTCAAAGTCGAGCTGGACACGGTGCACAGCAGATCCAGTTGGCCCGCCAGCTGCAGCGATGGCGGCGGCGCCGGCGGTGACAGGGACCGGCAGATCGCTGGGAGCCGAGGCCATGCTGTATTCGGTACGGGCGGGCGAGGGAGGAACACCGGAGTGGGGCATCGGTCCAGGGGGGGGCAGAGTAAGGTCTAGCTGCTTAGCACCGTGGTTGCGCGAAGTTTGACGACGCATTCCACCAGCAGCCGCGGCACCAGCAGCAACGCCAATCCCGCCGGCGACGGCCGCAGCTACAGCCGCGTGTCCGTTGGCGGACGGGGTGGTAGGTCGCGAAGCGGGAAGCTCGGCGTGAGAGCCGAATGGGTTGGCTCCGCTCTGCATGCTGTTACCAGTCATTGGACGCTCCCACGGGCTGCCACCGGCGGGGCCGGCGGAACGAGGAGAGCCGTTGCGGAACGCGCCCGCCGCGGCAGGAGCGCCGGCCATCGGTGACTGGTTGGGGCCCATTTGTTGACCGCGACCCGCAAAGGCGGGAGCCGCCGCCGCCGCCGAAGCCGCCGCCGCTTGGCCGGGGGTGGGAGCGTAGGTTCCGGGCGCAAAGGTGCTCTTCTCATTGTCGTCTAGACTCTGCATGCCCTCCCTCTGCTTCCTCTTCTTCGCGAGGATGAAGAATACCAGGCCGACAATAGCAAGTACGCCGGCGATGACACCAATAGCAATACCCGCCTTGGCACCACCAGACATAGCGGTACCGGATGTAGGAGAACCAGACTCAGTGGCTGCAGGGAGTGGGGAGTCCGTCGTCAAACCACCACGAGCGGCGGTGGTGGCTGGCTGCCTGGCAAGAGTTGTCTCCGGACTGCTGTCGGGCTCGGGAGATTCGTCCGCCTTCGCGGTTGGCTTCGCGGCCGTATTCGACGTGCTCGTTACCAACCTTGGTTTGCCCACCTCATCGTCCCTCTCGATTGTGGAACTAGTAGTAGCTTTTGGGGTTGGTGTCTTGGTGCTAAAGCCGCCAATCTCACCCGTGAAGTCTGCGGTCGCCGTGCGATACTTCGTTCGGTGGACGGTCACCGGGCCTGGCTCACGATTAGCATTCCTTGTGCGATTTCGTTCCCAATAAGCCATTACCTTTCTTCGTGGAGGTCTCATCCTCATCGTCGGCCCGGGGAAGAATGATGTCGACCAAGTCGCCAAGGGGATCCCGCCGATGGAGATCGCGGTGGCGTCGGTGGATGTGGTTCATCTTGAATGCGACGGACTATAAAGAAGTCCGTTGGTGTTGGAACGTGTTGCTTCGTGTGAACGGATGCATATGCTTGATCAAGCAGTGATGACGGTCCTCCGACTAAAAGCCGTTCGATATATCGAGTGGGCGAGCAATCCCTCTATACAAAGTGACGAAGAAGGGAATGTAAACAACGTGAGGCAAGTCCAGCAGCGAATCGCTGAAGCGATAATTCCTCCAACCGGAAACCGAATTCCTAAGTGGATGGTGGCGACAGGCACGGGTGATTTTCGTCGTTATATTTGTTCCGATACTCCCTTTCAACTGCCAGAGAAGAGAAAAAGAGTCAAGTAGGTTCTCCGGGTCCCAGGGTGTATGTTTCTTCTGTCGAGAAGGAACGAAAACGCAAAAAAGTCAGTACGGAAAGAGAGGACGAAACCGTCACGACAACGACGCCAAAAGAGTGCGAGCGACCGTTGGATTCGGGATTCACAGGACCAGCAGGGTGAAATGGTGGTAAGGGAAGGGAGGGAAAACTTCAAGGGAGTGCTGCGTGGATTGGGCCCTGGCCGGATGAAATGAGGGATGGGGAGAAATTGCACGCCAGCCTTAGGGTTGCATCGGGAGGACTGGAGGTCTGTGTTGACAGGGGTACAGAGCGCTTGGCCTGCTTGGGACTGGGCGGATGCCTTGGCGGTTTCTGGACAACAAGGTGCTAGTCGGTACCTGAGAGATCGTGAATTTCACTGGGATCAAGCGTACTATGCCGCTACAGCCAGCCTGCAGCTTGGCGATTGAAATTGTAACTCTCCGTTTACTGAGAGTACTTGTACGTGTATTTTACTGGTACGAGTACACATCGTCGGAGGGAAAGCGGAGGTTTTTCTTGGTGGCTTTATGTATGAGTACCATACCTCGTATCTGCACTTACTCATAAATATGCAAGTTGAAGTATGATCGTGAGTACTCGTAGTTATAGGGCCGAAGGGGAGAATGCCGTTTGCTCCTGACCTTCCAGAATGTCACAGTCCCTGTCCACAGTCATGATATTTGCTTTTGTTAAGTACAGGTGGGCAGACACTAGCATCTGTGTACTCCTATGTACATAGTTAGCCCCGGAGTGCAAGTCTCCAGAATCTGCATACGACGGAGATCCTCCTCCGCTCCAATGTCAGTGGTGCGAGCCCACAGGTGCAATAAGCAGATGAGGGCAGGTACAAGTACGTGTATCCTTGTAGTACCTGTAATCCCGGTGAGGTGAGCTGGGGTAATGCTACGCGCGCTCGTAATCACCGGGGTTCTGAACACACACCACTCTCCAGCAATGGCCCTGCCCGCACTCTCCGAAATGAATCAAAGCGAGCGTTCCACAATCATCCAAACGTGTCACAGCGGAAGACAAGGCGCGGTCATCACCTCGGAGTCTCAAATTTGGCTCGCGAAAATGTTTCGTTTCGAGAGGGAATTAATACCTCCCCGCCCTCTCCCCAAAGGATGTGGTACCCTCCTTAATATTTCACGTACTTGTACATATATTCCTTACAACATTCGACAAACCCGGTCCTGGCTCATGTTGCACCCAACCACAAGCCTCCTCCTTGGCCCACTATTCCCATTCGGGAAGGACAGCAGACCCGGTCTAGCGCAGGCACACACAGTGCATATAGCGAATTCGCTCTGTGAGGACCAGAGAAATCCAGGGACCAGCGGCAGCTGATTCGCAGGCTGCCCTGGGATCTCGGTACAGAGGTACAACGGCTGGCGCTAAATACGACCAACTCCTCTTTCCTTCAAGCATGGACAGGGGGTGGCCAATTGGAGGAGGCATCTATGATGATCGACATAAACCATGGAAGGTGCCACTTTCCCGATGTGTCCAAAAAAAGATACTCGTACGAGGTACCCCTTACTATCAAGTACTTTGTACAGATTTTGTTTGCCGCTTCCATCGAAATCTCCCCAACCGAGGCGGCCAGGTTGTGACCACCACTGAGAAGACATGAAATGTCTCGCGTGTCCCTTCGAGGCGCCCATCCATCACCCAGCGATCCGGGAGTGACGTCGGGGGTCCGATCTGGGGCCCCCCAACGGAATACTACTCGTTCGCGCAAAACACCGCGATTCCCGCCACATTCCGGCCGCTCGATGCGACTTGCTGAGATCCGAGTGCCTGCCAGGCTCCTCTCCCGTTGGACGTGGACCTACGGAGTAGGTGTGTGTGTGTACTTGAACTCGTTCTGGGTCCCATCCCTCCTTCCTCAGCTCTCAGCTACGACGTCATTCCCCTGACGGGCCTCGCACAATGAAGAAAGAGCCGCCTCCTCTCCTTCCGCGGGTCATCTTCCTCGCCGATTACTTCTCCGGGGGCCTCCGCCGTGCAAGCCACAGGCTTGTCCACTCATTCAATCACGCGGAGTTGGCGCCAGAGACTAGCAACCCTTGTACCCTGCAGTTTTTGAATGAGCCAAGCCTACCTGAATGCAAGCACGAGTCGACTTCCAGGGCAGGTCACAACACGAAGCCACCCCGCCCCGCTCTCTAATAACAAAAACAAAATAGGTGCCAAGGGGAACCCCACCCAACGCCTCGACCCCATACGGGATGGAGAGACGGATGCCACGTCAGAAAGTCTGCCCTGCCCCCCATCTGTCCGTGTCATCAAAGATGTCGACTTCTGAAACAACCTAGCCATCCAGCCGGTATTAATCCTTCACTTATCAATATTACGCCTAGTGAGTAGATGCCGACACTCCGCTTAACCACGTGTGGGGAAGGGGATCATCGGACGATACAGAGGGATTATTATCGGACGAACTAGAGGATACCCCATCCTTATCCGAAGTATGAAGTATAATGAAGTACTCCCTTGAGGATCATCCACCAAAAACGTGTTCATTCGGCGAGGATCTCATATCCGTGCGTCCATGCCGCCGCCGGACGTCCCGGATCTTCAAATCTCCACTCCCCAGCCCCATGCCCGCCCGGGCAAATTCTCCTCGCTCCTTTCGCCCCAATTCTGCAGTGGACACAGGCTGAACGGGAGATCCACCAGTATCGGGCGGAACTGGTGCGGAAAATCCCCTGCCGGTAACGAATCTGGATCGGCGGTGAAGCTACCTACTCAAAGCCGATGCTCCAGAGCCTCCTCGGAGTGTTTTGTACAATGGAGAGCAGGAGAGCCGTTTTCTTTAGCCCCAAAACTAACTACCCGACGGTACTTCCGATAAACCTTTCCGTTGTTTTGTTGACTGGAGGGTGGCTTGTTGGAAACCCCTAACGGGTACAAAGGAGGCTAATTTCCAACCTTGTGGGTGCTAGCACGTCCTGCCACTTGCTTTACGAGCATGTTGCCGCCGTCCGTCACAAAAGGGGCGAGCTTGGCGCGAAGTCCGGCTGCCTCCTCCTTCGTGCCATGCCCCTTGCTATCTCGTCATTCCACAGTGGGTGTAGACCCTAGCTCATGATGCTCCTCGTTTCAGATAGCCAGTCCTGTTCGCGTGGACTTCTTTCGCAGCTCATGAAGGTCCCGTAACAACCCTGGGTCGTTCTCCCAGACACACGACGTCATATTGGAGACGAGAAGTGAACTTGCTTGAACCTGAAAGTTGTTTGACATTACCAATGCATTACTCCGGGCCCATCCCATAGCATCGTTTCTCCGATTTCGATATACATGTTTAATAGACAATAGCTACCCGCCCCTCTTGCCTCGGTGCCAAGCTACTGCCCTCCGTACCCGCCCCGATGCCCATCCTGCGGTCCACCCCAGGGAGCATTCTGGTTCTGGTTCTGGTTCTGGTTCTGCCCCTGCGCCGCCATTTGCGCCTGGTATTGACTCAGTATTGACAAAACCTGCGGCGTGAAGATGTTACTGTTTACACCGGCTCCGGCACCTTGCCCAGCACCCTGCTGGGGAGCCCAGCCCGCGGAGGGGTTTTGCGGAAGGCTGGGGAATGGCGGCGGCGCCTGGCCCCAGTTCTGTCCTCCCTGGCCCTGCCCGAACATCTGGTTGAACGGCGGGGGCATGGCGAAGTTGAACCCCGGCTGCTGAGGGAAAGCGGGCGGGCTCACCACCGGAGGTGGTTGTTGGTATTGCTGATACTGCTGAGGTGGTTGTTGATACTGCGGCGGCGTCGCCGCCTGTTGATACTGGCCGTCCTGAGGAGGCAGAGAATACCCCTCCCGCCCACCAGATCCCGCGGGACCACCCCTCCCGCGACCCCTTGCTCTCTGCTGGCCCCGTCCACCCCTGACCCCTCCTCCTCCTCCCCGCCCGCCCCTCCCCCGACTACTCCCAGGCATAGGCTCCTCTGACACCTCCGAGAAACCTGACGCCCCGTACCCAGGAGGCCTCGCTAGCGGTTTATATGGCCCATCTTCGTCATCGTAATTAAGGGGCCCGCCCGCATCCGCGCCCCCTACCTCCTGCCGCAGGGGATGCGGTCCCCTCTGCGCACCACCACGGCCCCCCCTGCCTTCCCCGGCACCCGACTTCTCCCTCCTCTTTTGCTTCAGACTCCGCTTATATGCCGCTTCCTTTTCATCATCCGAGAACTCCGCCTCGTCCTCCCCAACCTCCTCGTCGTGCCTGTTACTTGCGTCTGATCCCTTGAGGTTCTTCAACGCCTGTGTAAACACGTAATTCGCGTGCTCCACCGAGTAGAACACCTTAGTACCGACCTCGAGCCCTAGCTCGGTCACCTCCTCGGGGGAGGAGAACCGCACGGTGTAGACAGGCTCCTGCACCTTTCCCAGCACGTCCGCCAGAGCGCCGATGACGACGCGCTCGCCAGTACAGAGGACGGAGCCAGTGTCGATGACCTGGTACTCTCCTGGCGTGGCGGCTTTGATGACGATCGTCGTGTCGACGATATGCTGAACGACACCGACCTCCTCGATCTTCATCTCGGGCGTTATCGTTACTTCAGGTTTGGGTATGACTTCCTCAGGCAGCTCGTTCATCGTGCGGATATGAGCTCGTGAGGCCTGGCCGCCGCCGCCCTCGTCATCGGAGCCGTCCTCTGCATCCATGAGCATACGCGCCGCCTCCCGGAGGTCCATTCCGTTGAATTGGTCGTCATCGGAGTCGGCTTCAGAGGAGTCGTCGGATGAGGATTCGGATGAGGATTCGTACGGCGACGAGTCGCTTTCCCACTCCTTGGCCTCCTCTTCTTGGCCTTGGCCGTCGGTCATCTGCTGTTGGGTTGTAGGAGCTAGAGACGCCGTGGGAGGTGCAGGCGGCGCGAGACCGCCGAGGGCAGCCTCGAGATCGTCAATGATGGAGGCACCATTCGGGTCTTGGTCGACCTTCATAGGGTCGGCACCGGCTGGCGCATCGTTTCTAGAGTTGTCGCCCAGACCGCTGACCACTGGGGAGGCATCTGTAGGTGGCACAGTTGGCTGTGTCGTTTCGGCTGGTTCAACATCCATAGAATCCTTAGTTCCCTCGTCGCCAGCGCCACCTCCCAGACTAGTATCCTCCTTGGTATCATTTGTAGTCGGCGCAACTGATTGGGTCGTGTTGGCAGGTTCCGCTTGTTCGATGTCCATGGAATCTTGATCTCCCGTGAAAATCACTTCCTTTGTCGCTTGCTGAGGAGTCTCGTTGGTATGAGTCTCCCCCATGGCCATATCCCCGTCTTTGATATCATTGCTCGAGTCGCCCGCCGGAGCGGGGGTCGCATCGTTTGGTGGTGGTACTGCGCCAGACTGGTCTAAGGTGGGTGTTGCTGTCGAGGCGACGGGAGGGTTGGTAGACTCAGTGGTTACTGGAGGGAGGCTTTCATTGGGTTGCGCAAACCCCAGACCGGGGATCTGGAATGATGCCATCACAAGGCTTCCCGATTTCGGTCGGCGTAAGGTCTATGAAAAGAAAGAATGGAGATCCGTAGTGTCAGGGCGAAGCGGTTTAGAGTCTTCCTTCAAGGGCGTTGGTAAGTGTAAATCGAATAGTTGGAGAAGAGTGTAAAGCTGTGAATATACTCACGGCTGATATGAATGAACTGAAATTTTATAACAACCACTTTGAGTAAGTCCTAGCAGAGGACCTTGGTAAATGGGGTATGTCAAATGAGGTATCACAAGAAAAGAAATCCCAGTCCCTTCCGCATGGTGGGGAACCTCACAAAGGCAAGAAAATCAGAAAAAGTATGGTATCGATAAGCTGATAAGTCCGATAAGATCGGGTATTGTCTGGTAAAACTGATAAGATAAAGCCTAGTTCTCCAAGCGAGCGATGACGTCCCGCCAATTCAACGGGTCCATAATATTTTGGGGACAGCTCGACCTTCACGACAACCTCAAAGTGGAGCGGAACCTCCAGGTGTACCTGGAACCCCTCCAATCCTCCATATCTTCCCATTGTGGTTTGTTTGGGTGATTTTAATTAAATAATTCACAGCTCGAGCACAACATTCAATAATGGCTCCTCCACCACCACCACCACAGGAGCGGGTCTTTGTCCATCCTGACGCTAGCCATGCGAAGAAGAAGTAAGCCTGCCGACATCTCCACGGGGATGCAGGGCACCCCAGGCGGGAAGGCCAATCCTCCTAATACTTTAAACCCAGGAAACCTAGCGCATACGGAGTTCAGCCGATCAAGATCTTCTACTGCTTCCTCGCGGCGAACATCCTATCGGCCCTCTTCGCGCCGATGCAAGACTGTGACGAGACCTTCAACTACTGGGAGCCCACGCACTACGTCTCCCACGGCTACGGCCTCCAGACCTGGGAATACTCTCCCGACTACGCAATCCGAAGCTGGCTGTACATCGTCCTCCATGCGATCCCCGGCAACATCCGCCGCCTACTGCCGAACCCCACCAAGGTATTCCCGCCCTGCCACTCTCCTCCCCCCGCCAGGTCTGCCGCCGGAGCTAACCACTTTGCGCCTCCCCAGGTCTCCGAGTTCTACTTCATCCGATACGCCCTCGCCTTCTTCTGCTCCCTCTGCCAGACCCTCTTCTTCCAAGCCATCTGCCTGGTCCTGACCCCGCGAGTCGGCCTGATTTTTGTCGTGGCGCTTGTCACTAGCCCGGGCAACTTCCATGCAAGCACGGCATTCCTGCCATCAAGTTTTGCCATGTACACGGCAATGCTCGGTACCACTGCCTTCCTGTCCTGGCATGGCCGTGTCAAGACGTCTCGGGGGATCTACTGGTTTGCGGCGGGGGCTATATTCGGCTGGCCGTTCTCGGCAGCGCTCTGCGCCCCGTTCGTTGCTGAGGAGCTTCTTCTTTCGTTCTATCGAAGTGGAGGGGAGATATATGAGATGTTCATCCGGTTCGCCCGGGGCGCCGTTGGCGCTCTGTTCATGATTGTGGGAACCAACCTCTCGATGTTTTCCAGCCGAGTGAATGACGGCTAACAAGTTTAATAGGCCGGTGATGTTGCAGTTAATGCCTTCTTTTACAAGAAGGTCGAGTTCGTGGCGTGGAATATTGTCAAGTACAACATCTTCTCAAAATCAGGTGGTCCAGAGCTCTACGGAACCGAGCCAGTCACCTTCTACTTCCGGAACCTGCTCCTTAACTTCAACATCTGGTTCGTCCTGGCCATCTCCGTCTTCCCCCTCGCACTCTTGCATGACCTCTTCCGGTCCACCCCGGGGCGCTTCGTCAGCCTCCGCACGGCTGCAATCACGTTGCCTTTCTACCTCTGGTTCGGCATCTTCACTGCTCAGCCCCACAAGGAGGAGCGCTTCATGTACCCCGCGTACCCCTTCCTGGCCCTCAACGCCGCCATCTCCGCGCACATCCTCCTTGCGGCCATCGGCACCAGCAACCCGAAGTCACTAATATCCAAGATTCCGGGCAAGATCCGCCTGTTTGCCGTCGCAGCCCTCTTCCTATCCGCGACGGCCCTTGGCCTCGCGCGCATTTATGGTACCTACGCTGCCTACTCTGCGCCCCTCAATATCTACGAGCCCCTCGGCGCTGGCGCAATGGGCGAGGAGGGCGTCGTGGGTAACGCAGGCGACATTGTTTGCCTCGGGAAGGAGTGGTACCGCTTCCCCTCGTCATACTTCCTCCCGCGGGGCATGCACGCCAAGTTCATCCGCTCCGAGTTCCGCGGGCTCCTGCCAGGGGAATTTTCCGAGACCAGCGACGGGTTCAGGAGTGGGACATGGATGCCCACGAGCGGGTTTAATGACATGAATCAGGAGGACTCTGGGAAGTACGTCGATATAAGCACGTGCGACTTCCTCGTTGATACGCAGTATCCGCTGAACACGGAGGAGCTGCCCCCCCTGGAGCCGGATTACGTGGCGGACGAGGAGAACTGGGAGGTGGCGAGGTGCGAGCCGTTCTTGGATGCGGGGAGGACACATCCACTCGCGAGGGCGGTGTGGGTGCCCGACTTGCCATTTGTGCCGGAGAGGTTTAGGAGGAAGTGGGGGAGGCATTGTCTGCTGAAGAGAAAGTAGGGCGGCTCTCTGCCGGCGGTGGCCATCAGGCGGGCTTACGATAGGGGATGGGGGGTCAGTCGCCTGCTTGTGGGTCGCGGCTAGGAGATATGTTCGGGCTGCGACATAGCGAATGCTTGGGTGTGTTGTGTATTATAGTATCGCTACCTCGAACGTAGCCTATTTAAGACCACAGTTTTCCATGTCTCTAACCTCCTCCATTGAGACCTAAACCCTCCCGACCTCCCCTTTGTCATGTTCAACTCAATCCGCCCTAGCCCCGTTGTAGTAGTGTATCTAAGAGCCAACTTTGTTAGTACAGATGCCCTCCCTTCCAATAATCACATTGACACTGCCGTGCCCTTCCTCACAAAAAGAAGGGAGAGAAGAAATAGGGGAAGGGGGGAATCTAACCGTGTGGTCAGAGCAGCCTGCGGGCGTCATATACCCATAAGCGCCGGTGTTGATAAACAGCTCGTCCCCTCCACAAACCAGCCACGCAGCTTGATTCTCCCTCCTCATCCCCTCCACAGACCAGGTCAGCGCGTCCCCGTTGAACACAAATTGGCCAAAGTCTGACTCCGTCTCATTGAACGTCGTCGCCAGCGTCCTCGGCGGCGACGCCAGGTCCGCGGGCCGCTCGACGTGGAGGTACAGCGGCAGCGAGGGGTCGCCTAGGGACACGAGCTGGCCGGCCACGACGTTGAACTGGCCCGCGGACGAGCGGGGGCCGAGGATCGCGACGCCGGGGAGGTTGGCGGGGTTGGTCTGGAGGTAGTCGTGGAAGTGGGGGTCCGTCACGGCGCGGACCCAGAGGGCGCCGTCCTGGAGCTCGGAGGGTGTCGGGGTCCCGCCCTGGCGTTTCTCGGGCCCTACGGCGCGCTGCTTGTTCCTCTCTAGGCGGCGACGGTGGGGCAGTTGGGGCTCGGCGGTGGCGGCGGCGCGGGGGGAGAGGTCGGTGATGGGCGTGTCGGGGACGGCGGTGATGGTCGTGTCGTGGCCCGTGGGGAGAGGCTCCGGAGTCGGGTCCGGAGGTAGGACCGGGGGCGGAGTGGAGATGGGGATGGGGTCATCCGTGACGAAGGTTATGTACGTCGTCACGGCCGTGGGGACCGGGATCCTTTCCCGCGTCACCGTGATGGTGACGATGGTTTGGAAGCTGGTCGTCTGGACGGGCTGCTGGACGGCGTCCTCCTCGGGAACACACTGCGCGAACCAGCGGCTACAGATCCCGTTTAGCCAAGGGGAATTCCGGGTGTAAAAAAAAAGGAGGAGAGTTTACCTTTCAACTGTGCAGATGAATTCTCCCGGGCAAACGGTCGGACCATCATAGTTATCCCCGCCGCCTTCCATTCATATTCGTGTTAGTCGAGGTCTCTAGATTGAGGAAGGCAACAAAGGGAGTGGGTATAGAGGCCTTACATTGACCCCATCTGCTCTGAACCTGGGCCGACGCCTGCAGTGCGAATAGGGCGGAGAGTAGAGCTACTCGAGCCATGGTGACGAGTCCACAGCTTTCCTCAGAGTAGCTAGTAGGTGTCGACCTAAAGGGAAGGAACCAGACCCGATAGTTTCCAGGGAAATTATCCACCGCGACTCAGAGGATCAAATCGAAATCTCAAGACACCGAGAAAGAAGTTTGACGAGCCTTCGTCGCGGGGAGAGGCACCCCCTATAT
This sequence comes from Cephalotrichum gorgonifer, assembly GCA_900312665.1. Taxonomy (NCBI): domain Eukaryota; kingdom Fungi; phylum Ascomycota; class Sordariomycetes; order Microascales; family Microascaceae; genus Cephalotrichum; species Cephalotrichum gorgonifer. The sequence goes on from ONZQ02000002.1 coordinate 384,528, forward strand.
AAGTACTTCCTCCCGGCCGCCGAAGCTCATCATCTCGCCTCGCGAAAGCCCACCGCCAGAAACAGTTATATTGGGCTGATAGAGTGATTGTTCAATCGGGGTAAGCGGACCAAGTTAGCGGTATACCCACCTCAGCGGGTCAATCTGGAACACGATGAAGCATAATCGAGAGAGGTGGAAAAAAACATAAGGGTGGTGCGGAGTAGACTCGCGGTGCTTCTCGGTCCGAGAAGCGGACCCAATATATCTCCCGTGCTGTATAATATGCTTGTCCCTAGATATAGGTACCCCCACGGCAAATTGATAGGTCAAGCTACTGTTATTGCGCATCGCTTTAGATGCAGTAGATCTGCTTTGTTTCGGACTCCGTGGTGGAGTTCTACAAACAGGCTGTATTGCGCGGGCCGGCCGAACCAGTTCGCCGTGTTAGGATCAGAAGTGCAGTATTAAACAGGATATGTATGAGCGCCGATAATAAACGTGGCGCATTCTTAATCAAATGAAAAGCTTGACTAGATAAGGGGAGAATGTGCATAGATCCAGGCTCTCCAGTGTAAGCCCAGGCATGTTAGTCGCAAGGGTCAGGACGATCAACTTCTATCACCAAAAACCAACACTGCGTCGACTGACAGCTCAGGCATGGCTGCCAGTTCATTCACATACCATGTTAGCTACTCTAGATACCCTCAGCTGGGTGAGAGCTGTCGTCAACTGCGTCACCAAGGTTTGCGATGTTTTATGCACTACAAGGGGAGTAGAGTAGTGGAGTTGGTAAGCTTCGATGGTATTCTGAACATTGAAGTTATGATGGTAGGTCAAGACAGGAGGCAGATCCGTTGAAGTCAAGTCGAGTGGCAGCTAGGAGATTAAGGAATGGGCGGGGAGATTACTATGTACTGAGCATATCTAGCAGACCCGTGAAGTTATAAAGTCTCACATATGCCCTTATCTTCCAAGGCGCACAGGACGAGTGCGAAGTCAGGAACGATGAACAAGTAGCACGAGGAATTAGTATTGAGAGGTATTTCTCTCGAGCCACACCGGAAATATCAGTGTCGCCCTCTGCAGCCTGCCTCTGGACCTGGATAAGTCCATTTCCTCGAGAATAACTAACCACCCCTTGCCTTGCCTTCTCTTGTCCGTCCGCCGGTAGCGCTGGGAATATCGGTCTCTTTTCGGGATGACATGATTGCTACATATCCTCGACCAGTGACAGACACCATCGTCACCAACAAACTTCGGGGGCTAGAGGCATACTCTTGCGGAGATAGAGATAACTTAAACCAGGCCTATGATTTCCGCAGCGTCCTCCGCGAACTGAGGTTGCGTGATGGTTGTCACACCATCCAGCAGGGATGACACTGCCTCCACTGTATGACGAACTCCCTTGACCAAGGCTCTATCCATCGTATTATCCAGGGCTCTCGCGAGAGGTACGGCTGAATCAGTTGCGGATTGCAGAGCATCAAGCATATATTCGGATTCAGCGTTGTCTTCCATATCGACATCGGCGAGAGTGATAGCCGAAATCTGCAAGGCCATGGCCAAATCATCGCGAGCTATGCGCTGTTGGACCTTGATTGCGAACTGTTGAGTGACATCGTATTAGAAGGCTTTCAGAACATGGATTCAATTAGCAAGGATTAGCCAAGGAGCTCACTCACAATATCAAGCGGATCTTGTGCTATCAGCTCGTAGAGCTGCTGCCCAGCATCGGCTCCACCAAAGTCGGCCTCTCCGCACTCTTTCCCAAGGTACTCGCAACGAGAACATTTCGCACTAGAACTAGAAGCTGCGTTTGAATTTAGCATGGGTGTCAGACTAACCCCCTTACGAAAACATGACAGTGTGCCTCACAGGTGCCATCGCGGCATGGTATCGGTTTCCCATCACCCGGCATCCAAGCGGCCAAGATCGAGATACAGCCCATACACATGGTCTCGCGATGGGCCATTTTCTTCTCGGGACGGGAAGTGGATCCTAGCTCCTCGGGGGCCTTTCTTTTCAGTCGACGCGTTAGAGAGCGTGTAACCGGACCCTCTTCAGGCTTAATCGGGGTGGTTTTCGAAGACATTGTGACCAGTCCTGATAGCACAGGAGGTGCGAAGAATTGAAGAGGGTCTTGAAGAGGTCCGTCTTGGGGATTAATATGAACCCTTTCTGCTCAAGGTTTAGGGGCGAAGAAGGGGAAACGGGTTCTGAGAAAGTTGGGAGGAAGGTGATGTCTATATGTAGTCGATAGTCAAGGGGTTCTCCTCTCCCATGGGAAGATGCAAACAGTGTAGGCCCTCCGGGGTGGGAGCGTAGGTGGAAGGAGCTACAGTGAGGCACGCGTGAGGAAGAAGGATCCATCTACGCGCCATCTAGAGAAAGGCGCTGGGAAGCTAGAGTTTTGGAAGGAGCATTGCCTAGTCAATGATGTGGAATGTAAAAGAAAGGTACAGTCAACACATCAGTGTATTTGCCTGCCATCTCCCACCCAATAGAGAATCCGGACTCCAGGATCCTCCAAAGTTAGGCCCCCTGCCCTTCATCAATATAATTCTAGATGCTCCGAAACTACTCCCTCGTAAACCTGTCACCGAGCTACTCTTGAACTCTCCGAGTGAGCGCCCCCACCGCCCCCATGGCAGGACTAAGCCCTGCATAATCTGACTAGACCCGAGTTTTTGACTTGTTGCTGTACGTGCCAAGGTCCCTGGTACTTTCTCGGGCCTTTCGTCAAAGGAGGAAGGAGCAGCCTACCACCCAGCCTTTATTGGTGTCCCTATCATTATAGTATACCTCTCTTGAGGATCTCTCTTCCCTCCAATCCTACCACTACTCCTCGATTATCAGCGACAGCCTTCAAATATAAATGCGGGTAACGTTGGTGGAGAAAGCGCCAACGCTCCTCGACGCCAATCGAGGAAGCTGGTTCCGACAGCAACGTGGAACTTGAGGGCGTACCACCGGAGCAGGATGTCTCAAATAACCCATGTTTTCTGTGCCTCATTCATCTCAGCACTTGGGAGCCCCCGCCTGGTGACCGCGATCCACCGAAATGCGAAGCCGGAAGCTGTAGGTTTATGGATTGTATGTCAACTTGGAGAGACTGACACCGCGTCACTTAGCACCGAGAAAGTGCGCTCGTTGTGAAGACCTCGCAGTGCCATGCGTGAAGGTCCCAAATGATTCAAGGGGTCTCCTACTACATGCTTCTCAACTACAATCCAAGTCGATGGAACCTGATACCGATTTCGTAAGCCTGGCTCATCCCCACCCCGAGCTTAACTGGCCCCCTCGGCGAGTTATGTAGATACTAACGAGTCAAGACACATCTTGCCCCCGATTGATACAACCTTTTAAGGGCCCTCAGAGACCACGACGACCCTCAGTCGACGACCCCCAAACCGAAGCATAAGGCCCGATTCAAGAAGAAAATTACAGAACTTAAGAACCTCAATGAGTCTAGGCTCAATGATCGACTGAAGGGATTTAGCCAGGCCATGTCAGCTATGAGATCGCTATCAGCTCCCGAGGGCGGAGCAGCATCCACTGGAAGTCGAGAAGAAGCTTTTGAGGCGGGAGCGAAAGCGGTTATGGCTCTGCTCGGGAAGTCCGAGGAGACTCTATGTGTTTGAATTTGGCTAGGGAAGGTCGGTGTGGTACGCGGTGCGTGATTCCAAGTTTACTGGAGCGGGTTTCGGTGTGAACTAAGGATTCTGCGAGCTCAAGATTTGAGTCTTATTCGGGACCACACGGATATCAGATGGGGAAATGACACAAGATTACATAAATGAAGATGGATAGCGATCTTCGGATAGTTCGTAGTGAATACAAAGGGACCATCCCATGCCCTCGACCATTCATTGTGACCTACATGATGGTGAATAATCTGTCGTAGCGGTTGATACCGCTCTCAATCGCGTGTGGTTACCAGAGCCGGACATGTCAATGGTGCCGGCTACACGAGAGGGAGCCACACGAATCTTATCTATTTGAGACAAACCAGATTGACTGGCGAGGCGCTGCATTTCCTAATACTAACTCTGGGGCTGCCAATTAAGGATAACAAAATCCACCGAAGTGTGGCCAACCTAAGAACGCTTTATCTTCTAGTCGCTCGAGAAAGGAGAGAAACCCACGATTGGATGAACTAATCTTAGGACTTGATAAAACCAATCAGAAACACAAAAGAGCCAGAGATGAGCCAAAAGGAGCAACAAGAATCTCGCATTCCCGCCCTTCAAACATCGTCCTCTTTCCCCCCAGGTCGCTCGTGAACAACCCCCGCCCCCGTCGCCCCCTCATGCCCACTCCCTCTCTCCTCGAACATCACCCTCCACCGTCGAAGCTGGAGGTCGGGATCCCTTCTTCTATCCCGCATCTCCCGTTCAAAATCCCACCGTACAAAGATCGCGCAGTCAACCATAGCCAGGACGGCACAGACAGCGGCCAAGAATGCCAGGGAGAGCCTCCCATTCACCCAGGCGCGGTAGTCCCCTGCTCTTTGGACGGTGTAGCAGGGATCGGTTGTGTCCATGGATGTGGGCATCCTGTGAAGATACAAGAAGCCCGTCATGCAGGTGATAGCGTGGCCCAAAGCCGTCAAGAACCCGAGGGTGAAGTAGTAACGGCGCCCCTGTGGCCATGCGTAGCCGTAGAGTTTCGACCGGAGGTGCGAGAAGGGGTAGCACGCTAGGTGGCAGAAGGATGCTATCGTGGCTCCGTAAATCTGTGGCGAGGAATCCCCCCCCTCAAGTTAGCCCCTTGCCATTCTAGTGTCCACTTGATACCAGCGATGGCTGTGAGAAGCAAAAGAGGAGGGGATTCTTGATTCTTACGTCTATTGAGCCTAGGCCTGCTGCTGGCGTCCCGTCTAGATACCCTCTGGATAGAGTGTAGGAGAGATAACAGCAAAGTAGGCATACAGATATGAGATGCAGGTCCAGTATCAATGGCCATGGTCCATAGGCCAGATACCCGGCCCGAGTTCGCATCTCGGTAGATGGCATAGTGCTTGTCAGAGCGAGCTGGGGATGTCTACCGAGACAAATTTCGCGTACTTGGTGGTGGTCTAGAGAGCAGAAATGATCTTCGTCGAGAAAGAAAGCGATGGAATTCGGTCCGCTTTCTGGTGCGGTTACGACTTAACGTGGAAGATAGTAAAATGGGGCGAATATGAAGAGTACCGCACATAAATATTATACGTTAGGCTGCTTGGCTCGAAAAAAAGTTCGTATACAAACTCCGGAGTCACTTTTAACGGTCACGATGGGAGGCGCAGGCTAAATTCGCATGCTCGGGCAGGTTCATTAGACTCAGCGGGGAAGGCGAGTATGATCTGACGAGGACAAGATGTAAACACCAAGAAATCTTGTGCATGTAACAGTGAGTAGGGCGGAAGGAAGGTGCTAGCGAGGTGTGATAAGGTAATCGGACGAGACGAGGAAGGAGCGAGCGAAACTGTCTGGCGAGGAGTGTTCTCAGGTTGATTCTATCCCGCCTGCCTGTCTAGCTAGCCCTTGTCCTGCCTTTTCTCCTCCCCTTTTCTTCTCCCCCTTTCCAGGTCCGATGGTCTATTGTGTCCCCATCTATCCGGACTCACGAACAAGTATCGGTAGTTGGGCCCGTCCCTCCTTCCCTAGCGCCAGTCCTGGTATCAGGCTTCAGAAGGTGCCATGAAAATGGGGGAGGGGAGGAGGGGTAAAGCCACGAGGCAGGGAGCGCTATAGAACCGTAATGAGCCTCGGACCCTCACAAGCCGAGAAGGCTCACCAAATAGCTGACAAGAAACAACAGATGTAAGTGTAAATGCTCGAGTTCCCCCGTCCTATGTTCCATAAAGGGGATATGCCGTCCAAGATGCCCCGGTGAAAACAGTATGAAAATCATATGAAGAGCCATATGAAGAGCCGTATGAAGGGCTGTGTAGAGATCCAGAGGTAGAGCCAACATATAATATGTGCTATGCCCCATCACTTCTTCTCCTCTCCATTCCCTCCCTCCTTCGTGGTCTCCTTCTCCTTCTCAGCGCTTTTCTTCTTCCCCTCACCGTACCTCTTCATCTTCTCCCCCATGTACCTCCACGACTTCGAGAACCCTGCCGTGATCAGCCCCTTGGCACTCTGCGTAGTGTTAACCCAGTGCCCGGTTTCCCTGATCGCCTTCCTCACCATCCCACTCAGATCCGGATCAGCCGCGATCTTCCTCTCAAACTCGCCCCCGAGCTGCTTCCTGAACCCCTTGTCATCCTCATTCATGCTCTCCTCCATCTGAGCCAGGAATTCGGATCGCGTCATCTGGAACTTGGACTGGTACAAGAAGTATAGCCTCGACCGGAACGCCGACGGTAGCCGCCGAACCATATTCGCGCGCTTCGCGATGTCCATATCCTGCCTGAGCTCGTGGTTCGTCAAGCTCTCGAGCCACTCGGGGCTCCCTACCGCGCTATTGGCGTCGCCGGCCCCGACGTAATCTATGTTCGGGAGCTTCTCGACGAGCGGCGCGTAGAGCCGGCGGAAGTTGACGAGGTTGTTGGTGACGATATTACTGACTTTATTCTTGTTCTCCGTAGGTAGCGCCATGCGCGGGTCGCCGAGGTAGCTTATCGCCGCGATGGTGCTGAATAGCTCAAACTCGGTGAAAGACTCGGGGAGCATGAGGAGCGCCGTGCGCACGGCGCCCACGAGGTTTTGCTGGTTCGCGATGCGCACCGCAGCATTGTCGCGTAGGATCTTGACGGGCTTGTGGAGCCGTCCCGCGAGGTAGAGCGTCTCCCAGGACGAGAGGTCGTGGCAGAGGTTGCTGATGCTCGTGACGCCGTACTTGATCAGCATTCCGTTGACAACGACGTACGGATTGAAGTACACGCCGGCGCCGATCTTCTCCTGCACGCTGGCCACGGCTCCGGAGCCCAGAGACGCGAGGCCGGAGTAGTGCTCGGGGTGCTGGCGCATGTTGAGCCAGTGCCAGTGTTCGGTGTGGGTGACGCCGAAGATGAAGTCGATCATCTTGGGGTTACCCTTTTGGGTCTTGAGGAGGGCCTCGGGGGGTTGCGGGTGGACGGCGCGGAACTCGGCGTCGGTGATGCTCCGCTCGGAGGAGCCTTGCGGGAAGACCCCGGAGCCGTAGGCGAAGCAGAAGACGATGGGGGCGCGGAACTGGCGGAGCATGGCCGTGAACGCGGCCTTAAGCTCGGCGTTTATGAGCATGTGTTGGTTCACGCCGAAGGTGCGGGAAGGCAGGTCCTTGAAGCCGGAGACATCGGCGTAGCGGTAGTCCTCCCAGTCTTTGGTAGGTGGCTCTGCCGGGGTGGAGGCGAACGATGGGGCGGTAGAGGGCGCGGTAGAGTGCGAGCTTGCAGAGGAGGATGTTGAGGATATCGAGGATGCCTCAGAGTGGGAGGTTGAAGGTCTCCTCTCGTGAACTTCGTGCTTTGTGCCCGGAGTGGCCCCCTTCGGGTCGGACGACGCGGAATGGCCATTGCGCCCATCGGAGGCGAGAAGTCTTCTTTGAAGGGGAGAGTAGCGGCAGTGGATCGGAGTCAGATGGCCTCGGGGAGTTCGGGACGCAATTGCGAGCAGCGGTGACGCTCGGGTCGCGGTCTAGGATCGGGGATACGGTTAGCCGAATGCCTCGCGCCCACATGCGCCGCGCGACTGACATACCAGGATGCGGAGGGAAGACATTGCGGAAGAACTGAGCGCGAAAGGCGCTTCCCGACGATTTCGTTATTCTCGATCGGTACGCTCCTCTCCGAGGATGTCTCGTAGTCGTCTGCTAAGCTCCAGGCCCTGTCAGGTGGATCAGATGACGGATGCGGCGGACTTTCGGCACTGGAAGGATGCGGGTGTGATGATGAAAGGAGGGAGTGGGTAAAGTAGAGCAAAGAAGCAACGGAAGGCGGTCTTAGTGAAAAGCGATTGTCCGCCTAGTGAGGCGGATCGCTTAGTCGGCAGCTAGCAAGAGTACTGACATTCTTGAAGTGGATCGCCAGAGGTGGTGGGTTGGGAGGTTGTTCGGAGGGGAATTGGTACCTGCCATTGGAGAGCTTTTTCTCGGAAGTTCAAAGCTCTTAATGCCGGGTTGTGCCCAAATCGGTGGTACACAGGTACAAGGATGCATGGAGAGAGACCTGCCAATGAACAGCTGCATACGTCACTGCCAAGATCTAAATTTGGAGCTTTGATCTTCACTCAGCTCTTGATTCTTGAGTACAGCTCATGAGACAGGCAGGGCTGGATATGTCGCTGTAGCTGAATTAATTGTTCTTCAGATACATTACGTATATGATCCTCTTCAGGAGCCAAGGAACCCAGAGGGTTGGAAATGTTGACCTGTAAGCTGGTTGTTTGTTACCATCATAGGTACTTGGCTTACTCCGTGGGGGAGCCCGGATGAAGCAGAGCATGCAAAACTAAGCACAATCTGGAGCAGAACATAATTCAGACTGAGAAAGGTTCAACCTGAAATGCACTGGAATTTATTTTCATTGGCAAAAATTCCTCCCGTTGCTCATCTTGTTAAGCCAAGACCCCGAGTGTGTTTCAACAGCTCCAAGTACAATGGCTGAGGTCCAAGTTAGAGATCACGTGACTATGGTTGTCAAATCAAACAAGGCAGTCACGATGTGTGTTTACTTCCCTCTTGGATCAATGCACGACACGCATTCAAAGCCAAGCTCTCACGATGAGTTCACGCAACCCCCGGGACCTCCGATCTGGGGATGATGCTCATAGGCGAGCATCAGTCTCAGGGAGGCTGCGCACTCCCAGTAATAGCAATCTTCCCCGCCCCCATACCTCCCTGAGGGACCCCCGAATGGTAAGCCAGCCCACCTCGACATACAAACAAGGTCTTTAGGCGCTTTATTGTCTGCTGAGCCGGTCGCCTTAAGTATCTAACCTGTATAGACCGCCTCCCACCGAGTATCGCAACCCACATACAACCTCTTTACCGGAGAGTCCCAGACCCAGCCCCAGACCGTGTCGCGACCCGCCTCGAGACATAGCTACGCCCCCGACACTTTGCGCCCCGTCTCCCGCGAGAGCTCCAAGGAGAACATGGCGCCACCAGACGCTCAGGAGTACGAGTCCCACCGCCGCTGCATCGAGGAGCTCAAGGCGGAGCTCGGCACGCTGCGCTACTCTCTCAGCACACTGGAGCAGGAAAAGGACATGGCCGAGGCGCGTCACAGGACCGAGGTGGAGGACCAGCGGCGCCGCGCGCAGGAGGACTTTGAGAAACGGACGGCCGCCGAGGCAGAGAGTGCCAAGATGGCCAGGCAGCTCGAGTCCGCTCAAGAGGAGCTGCGCGAGGTGCGAGAGGCCGCGGCGGCGGATAAGTCGGCGGCCGAGAGGCGAGTTAGGGAGGCCGAATCCGAGTGTCGCGTCCTAGGGGAGCAGATCGATGACCTGGCAACCGAGAAGGACGAGATCGCTAGGATTTCCGAGAAGAGGGTCATGGACGTGCAGATGCAGCTCGAAGCTGCGCAGAGGGCCGTCCAGGAGCTGGAGCAAGAGAGCAGCGCGCGGGAGTCAGTACTACAGACGGCGCAGGCGCAGGTCGCCGACAAGGACGCGCACATCGGCGAACTCGAAGCCGAGGTCCTCCGGCTCAAGGCGCACACGGGGGATGCCGAGACCATGGCGATTATTAAGCGGGAGCTCACTGAGCAGGTGCAGCACATCCGGAAGCTCGAGGCCACGAACCGCGAGCAGCTATCCGAGCTTAGGCACCTGCGGCAGATCCACAAGGCTGTCGAGGTGGTTGAGGAGGAGAAGCGCACTCTGCAGAGGAAGCTGGCGGCGGCGGAGGTAGTGGAGAGGGAGCTCGCTGAGGCGAGGATACAGCGGCAGCGCCTCGAGGACGAGAGGCGCGCCTGGACGGCATATCTGGAGTCTGCGGCGGAGGTCGGTAGCGAGGACATGAAGTTCGACTCGCCCGAGGACCTCGCGCGGGCACTGGTTCAGGAGCGCCTCACGTCGGCCTCGCACATAGAGAAGATGGGGACGCTACAAGCGGATATCGCGACGTACGAGTCGACCATTCGCGCCCTGGAAGACGACAAGGCTCAGCTCAAGGCGGCGGTCGAGAACGCGAAAACGGTAGCGTCTACGGAGAATGGGGATAAGGCGCGCGCGAGACTAGAGCGGCAGCGAACCCTCGCGGTTAAGGAGGTGGAATATCTCCGCGCGCAGCTCAAGACTTTCGATTCGGAAGACCTCACCTTCCAGCCGGACCAGTACGACCAGGTTCGCGCGCAGCGTGTCCAGGAGCTTGAGGACCTCGCGGACAAGTATAGAGCGGAGGTGCAGGCCCTCCACGCGGAACTCACCTCCCTCGAGTCGACTAGCACCCTCCCAGCTCCGAGCGTCAAGCGGCCGCGCACCGAGGAGCCCGACGGTGCCGCGCACGAGCAGCTCGGTGTTCTATCCCGCAAGAACCGGACGCTCCAGGACGAGTTATCCTCGTCGCATACGAAGCTTGCGCTCCTGCAAAAGGAGCTCTCCGTGACGAAGGAGCAGCTCACCTCCGCGAAAAAGCAGAGCAAGGTGCGGATCCTCGCTCTCCGTTCGAACCCCACCTCCGACTTCGAGGCCATAAAGATGTCGACCCTCACCGCCCTCCGGAAAGAGAACGAAGACCTGTTAGCCCACATGCATGGCCCCTCAGCTGACCACCCCTTCCCTACTGTGCCCGCCTCGACCCTCGATGCGGCGCAGCGGCAGGTACAGGAGGCCAAGGCCGAGACCGCATCGGCGCTGAAGTCGGCGAGGCGGTTGAAGGAGGTTTGGACGTCCAAGTCTCTTGAGTTCAAGGAGGCCATCTTCAGCACTTTGGGGTGGACTGTGACATTCATACCCAACGGAAAGATGCGCGTCGAGAGCGTGTACTGCCCGAGCGTGACGGACGAGCATGAGAACAGTATCGTGTTCGACGGCGAGAAGGGGACGATGAAGGTGGGGGGGGCCCGAGAAGCGAGTTCGCGGGGAGGATAGCGGATCAGATTGGGTTCTGGGTTAGGGAGAGGGGATGTATACCGGGGTTCCTGGCTGCGTTGACGTTGGAGTTTTACGAGGAGCATTCGAAGGCGGGGAGGTAGGCCTACCCCCCGCCCCCCTCTTCTTTTCTCCCCCCCCCCTTTTTTGCAGGGGTTCATGTATTTATGGGTCTGGTAATATGGGGAACCGGTGTATTATGTATACGAGCACAAAGAGTCTTTTTTTTTCGATTGAGATGCCACGCAAGAATACAGCCTTACTGGCGATTTACTTTCGCTTTTTTTCTCGCACGTTTGACCGCCATCTCTCACCAGGGGGGAAACAGGGGTTGGAGGCGACAGAAGCGAATCGTCGCTTCCATATGAGTCTAAGCTGACTCGCTCCCTTGGATTCTCCTTGACAACAAACCATAACTCCCTTAACCTCGAAACCTTCGGCTAAGCCAAAGTCACGGAAACCCCGCCCCACCCCGGCGACCCGGCCTCGGAGTGGGTCTAACAGCCCGGGTTTCCCCGGGAGATCGGGCAGTGACCGGACTACGCTTCCTCCGACGGGGATGAAAAAAGGTACTCTTGGTACGACTACTAAAACTTTTTGTCGTGCCTTCAAGCCGCGGGTGGGATATACAGGAACTGGCTGCTCACCTTAATAATAAACTTGCCATTCCTAAATAATTTGGCCTGCAGGGGAAAAAGGGGGTTGGAGGATGGCGAGATTAACCTTATCTCGTCGCCTACCGTGACCAAAGTATGCTTCACACAGACTTTCCGAATATACCTTCATTCTGGGCGGTAAGGACGACTTGATTCCATAAAGCAGTAGAGTTCTTGCTGATCTTGGTGTTAAATACATGCCCAGCCATGCGTCCATGTGTCTATCTCCTTTCTCTCTCTCCACCAAGGCTGGTTCCATCAGATCTATCTCTGTCTCTCACGACCGCTCACTACTTTTGGTTCAGACACCTACTCGTTTCACTCCAAACACTTACTACTTTCACTTTAAACGTTTATGTCTCTGACTTAAAAAAACGCTCATTTACCCCCATACAGCCGCCATCATGATGACTGTCCCGCCCAGCACCTATGCCCAGGAGGGTTCGTCTCGCAGAGAGACCACGCTGACCGCCCCCGCGCGCCTCTCTCCCCTACCTAACCTGAAGATCAGAGACGGAGCTCTGCGTACCCTGGACGAACTCCATACTCGTGAAGGGGTACGCATGTCATCGACAAAGGCCCAGCGGCGCCTTTACAACTGGCCGGTTGCCCGAGAACCGGCGCGCTGCCTCGACCTGGCCCGTCCGCGAGAAAAGGACGGGTTCGAGGTAGTCTCCTATTACGGAGGACCAAAGAGTAAGTCTCCTCTTGCTACATCTAATCCAGGAGCAAGTGTCGACTCACCAAAGCGCGCAGAGCGATATAAAAATCCCGATAAGGGTCAGAAATCCCGTCCCAAAGGCTATACCGCGTCGAGCTTGCCCGGTCCCAGACGAAAAAGATACAGTGTTGATGAATGTCCTTTAGCGGCACGGGGCGGGCTCGGGGGGTTTTCGAGGACATCTTTTGACGGGAGTAGGAGCTCCCCCGATACCCTTTCACATTCCGAGGTTGGAGGTCCATCTGATGGGACCTGTTCCCCCGAGTGGGATAATACCGCGTCCTATACACTCACTACCCCCGCATCATACACAGCAACTGCCCTCGCCTCATCACGCTCCTCATGGGTTACGGTGCCCAACTCAGACGGGAACACCACCCCTGAGCCCGAGCTCGAGCCCGCGGTCGAGAACGAGCCGAAGGCTCGGGCCAAGACCACTGCGGATCAAACAACCCAGCCCCGCGAGAACATTGTGGACATAATAAACCGGAAGCGGGAGCTGCGGCACCGCGCCTTACTGGAAAAGGGAGAACGACAACGTGTGGAGCGAGAACGTGTGGTGCAGGAGCGGCAAGAACGCGAGCGGCCGGAGACCGCTGCAGTGGAACAGTCCGAGCCAGTGCCCGAGGAGGCAGATCTCGAGGCGTCCTACGAGACCGGTATCAACAGGCCCGCCTTGTTCAGGAAGGGCCGGGGCGTCAACTACGCGAAGGCCCGTGTCCTGACCGTCCACTGGGCGACTTCCGGCGACTCGCAGGAACCGCCCCCGGCCGTGCGCGAGCTACGCGCCGTGCTAAGGCGGATATACGGATACCGCGTGGCCTCCGTCGCCCTACCAACACACCCGTCCGCGGAGGGGATCCTGGCCGGCTCCCTAGCCGAGCTGGCGAACGCCCCGTTTGAGGACGAGCAGGAATGGGACCCTTTCCCGCCTGAGAGTGGCGGCGGCAGCGACGGGGCCCCGGTCGACGAAGAAGACAGGAAGCCCAAGAAGACCCTCGTGATCTTCCACTACGCGGGGCCCTCCAAGACCTCGGCCACCGGCTTCAAGATCTGCCCGCCGACGTGGCCGTTCCGCAGCCCGCGGGCCGTCATAGACCTGCAGCCGCTGATGCGCAAGACGCTCCTGCGCGAGGACCTCGAGTCCGACGCCCTCGTCCTCCTCGACTGCCCGTACGCGTGCGTCAGCGCCGGGAACCCAATGGAGGGTAAGGAGGTCCTGGCCGCGTCGACCGAGCCCACCGGCTTCTCCCCCAGCACGCCGGCCCGCGACCTGGACTTCACGTGGCGCGTGGCGCACCACCTCTCGTGCGCGACCACCTCGGTGCACTTCGACACGGCGTACCTCGAGTCCGTGCTCGTGTCGGAGTCCCTGCGCCGGAAGAACCGTCGCGCGGAGCTGGACGAGGAGGCGGGGCTGAGGATCGGGTGCGGGCCACCGGCGAGGTACATCCGCCTCGCGCCCGTGACCACACCGTGGCAGTACTGGAGGAGGGTGTCGCGGGTCGTCGAGGCGCCGGGGATGATCGTGGCGAGGTGCGGGCTCTGCAAGGCTCTGAACTGGGTGAACGGGCTCGTCCACAGGTGTACCTGCGGGTATGTGAGGGGCCGCACGTGGGAGGAAGGGAATGGGGCGTTGGTGCCCGGGGACGTGGAGATGGATGAGATGGTTACTACGTCGTGGCTCGGAGGTGCATCTTATCTGCCGGCTATGCGTCGAAGGGGAAGAGACTCATCGCCACCACCGAAGAGTTTGACTTGGTAGGGTATATGTAGGAGTTGGGGAATCTGGTTTCGTCTCCATCGTCATTATTGTGCGTTAGGAGTTCGGCGTTATCTTTTGAGGAGAAAAGGGGTGACTGTCAGGAAAGGCATATGGGAGATTGTGCCTTATAATATAGTTAACACTGAACTTAATAGCATATGCCATATTTATTCCTTGTGCTGTGAAGTCTGAAGGTGCTGTGCCCTGGTAGGGAGACTATGGGCGTTTACTTACCCTTGCTCGAAGTGAGGTTTCCCTTCGGTTCATCCATCCCTCCTCCACTCATCTCACCACCTCATCAGAGCGAACCCGCGACGAATCGCGAAGCATCCACAGGACAGGTAGATACTCTACCAGGCCACAGTTTTCAAAGCTTTGTATTCCATCTTCATACACAATGCAGCTAAGCTATCAAACTGGTCTCAGCTCACACCACTCCAACTCCGAGCATACACCTCTAACCACACCACACACCACACACCACACACCTCCATTCCACTCCCGCACCCCTTCCCGCCTTCGTCACAAAGGTTATCCCCGGGCTCAATATACAAATTTCCCGCTCATCGCCCCGACTCGTGGAATAACCGAGAAAGAGAGAGAAAAAAAAAAAGGCACTATGCAAACGCTAACTCACCCCAAACGAACAGGGAGAGAAAACCTCCATCGTCTCCCTCCCTCTCCCCCAAAAAGCCTCTCGCTAAGCTTCTCAAAAAGAAGGAGCCAAAAGAAGTCTCCTTCACCTACCCAGCCTCTCTCTCCAAGGGGTGGGGAAAAGAAGAGTAATAAAAAAAGTAAGGAGATAAGACAAAAGGAAACGGTAAGCAAAAAAAAAACACAAAATGAGCGAAAAAGGCCAGTTTCATCACTTCATGGTAACATTTCACCTCACCTCGTACTTCCCACTCACGAGCCTGTACGCCATAGGCACAGCAGTCCACCTCTCCCCCTCCGCCGCCGCTGTATTTTCCTCATCCGCGAACGGGTCGTCCGCATCCAGCTCCTTCCCCTTCCCCTTGCCCTCCTGTAGTCTCGACACCGACACTCCAGTGAGCGACTCTGCCGACGTGCCACTAGGCGTATACTCCCACCTCGCCTCGACATGTCCCGGCTTGAGCTCCGCGTTCTCGGCGCCTATCACACGGCACACGATCTTCTGCGGCTGCGTCGTGAGTGTGACATCACCTAGGCGCCAGTACACGAGGTGTTTCTCCTTTAGGTGCGTCCCGGATGGTTTGGTCTGTGCCCCGCTCGCCCTTCCGCCCTCGTACGTTGCAAATATAACAACATTCTGTAGCGCCACTGGCGCCGTGAACCCGCTGCTCGGGTTGAGACAGTACTGCATCAGCAGCTCGAGCCTCTCGCCCTTGGGCTTCCAGAGCGGCCGAATGAGGAGCGGCGCGTGGGCGGCGAGGTCGATGCCCTCTGGGGACCCGGGCTCGATCCGGTACGTGAAGGCCGTTGCCGTCTTGGAGAGGTGGGATACGTCGAGGGTGTACTCGTCGTTGCGGTCGGGTAGCGCGTTCTGCACGAAGATCCGGTTAGGACCAATAACCTCGAGGTTGGCGAAGTTGTTGATCCGGATCCGGGGGGTTGGTGCTGCTCAAAGGGTCAGTATGCGTCATGGGTAACTAAAAACATCGGTGATTTAAACGTACGAGGCTTGGCTGGGTCCTCAGGATTATAACTAAACGCAATCTCACCCCCAATCTTTGCGTTCTTGACGGCGCCATCCTCGAACGAGGCCGTCATAGTCTCGATAATCGAGGCGTTGAGCCCAGGTTCGGACGACTCAGGGTGCTTCGCCTGGGCTAATGTGCCCAGCGAAGTCCCCGATCGAACAGACTGCGAGTCTGACGTGCCCGCAACGCTGGCCTCAGATGCAAGGGCAGCAATCGCCGGTGGCCTCGATGGAGTTGGGTGACTCGAGGGAGGCGAAGGAATCGAAGGCATCGGGGGCATCGGGGGTGTAACCGGCACAGGGTTGTCAAAGGCGCCATCGCCGTTTGGCGACGTGACGTAGATCGAACTCCGGACGTCCCGCCGGCCCCTCACGGTGCCCTTGCGTAATGGCATTCCCTGTTGGAGAGCACTCGTCACATTCGAGAGCGCCGCTTTCGCCGCGTCAGGATCATCCTCTGTGACTGGGGTACTCTGGATGTTAAGATTGAAGAGCCGCTCAGCGTCCTCGTTCGCCTCCCGCTGGGCTTGAGAAATAGGGTCGTTCATCGCTGGAGGAATCGTGAACCCCTCGGCGTCCTTCTTCGGGCCCTCGGCAGCCTCCGTGGACTTCGTGTGAGACAGAGGGGCTCCCAGAGAGGCAAGGAACTCCGCCGCCGCATCCGTGTTGCCATTAGTTGGCGCCGTTGGCGCCGTTGGCGTCGCTGCGGTGGAAAGGTTGGTCATGCTAGAAGCCGGCTTGACGCCGTTGGTGCCAGCATGGCGTGCGCCGAGGCCGGACTCCTCGGTCGGCTCAGCCTCCTCCGCGGTCTTGTTAGGGAGTTCGGCGAGCGAGGGAAGCTTTCCCGCCGAGGTTAAATCGTTCACTGACGCGCGGGGTGAGACGCCGCGACCGTCCCTACTCCGGCTGGTCCTACCAAAGGAGCTCCCAGAACCGAAGGACGGCGCGGTCTTCTGCGTGATGGGCCCGAAGCCTCCGTGGATACTCTGACGCCGTCGATTGATCATCGTACCTATTCGACTGCGCAATCTCGGCTCTGTATAACTAGTGTTAGTTGCCCGATTTCTTTTTTTTTTTTTTTTAGGGGGGGGGTGGGTGGAGAGGGGGCAGTTCATACGGGGTGGAGGCTCGTGGCCAGAGGTTTCGCTCATGGCCTCATCATCCCGAGTGGCAGTAGTAGCAGTAGTAGTAGCCGTCGCAGGAGGTGACAAGTGAGTCTCCGTGGCACTAGGCGGCCTAGCATCCGTCGCACTGGGACGCCCAGTATCCACCGTGCTGGGCCGCCTAGACCCTGCCGCCGCCACCGCTGCGGGCTTTCTCTCCGACTTAACCTTCCCATCAGTGACCTTCTTAGAATAGCCCAGTATCTCCTTTGACGTATCGATCTCGAGGATGGTCTGGAGCGTCTCCGAAGCGGCGAGCTGGCTCCGCTGGGCCTGATCGCTCTCGTGGGTCAGGAACTGTGTGAGTAGGTCGCGCAATTGGTTGACGCGCTGCTCATCGAGGACCTGCAGGGTCTCGAAGATAAAGGGTGCCTGGGACTCCCATTGCTGCGAGGCGGAACTCAGTCTTGTCGCCGCGGCATCGACCTTCTGGGTGCTTGCCCTGGTGCCCTTCCTCGCGAGCTTGTCGGATTTTTCCTGGGCGTCCTCGAGCTCCTTGGCAATACTGGCGAGGTTCGTCGCGATGGTCTGCATGTTATGCACTTCCTTCTTCTGGCTGTAGGCGCGAAGGGGATATTCGACATCCTTCTCGATGCGGGAGGCAAACTGGTGGTGGGAGCTGGCAACGGCGTCGACTAGTTGGAGGATCTTGTTCCATGGGTCCTGGAAGGTGCTGTCGAGGAGTTAGGACAGACATGACTAAGAGGCATTGAATGACGCGACAAGTGTCAGGCTAAAGGGAGACGTACCCAAGCTCGGATGAAGCGTTCGGGACCTTGAACTGCATCAACCGCCTCAAGCCCTGGACATATTGCTCCTCGACCTTCCGACGCTCCTAAAGCCATTGTTCCATTAGCTAACGTCGCAACCCTTTGTTTCGCCGCGCGCCTTGTTCAACCGGGTCGGCCGGCAGAGAGATTTGCCAGACCCCATTGGGCGGCAAATGAGCCAGGTGGTTGGTCGTACCTGCAACCAGTCGGCAATTTCGACATTGATCTTGGTGACTCGTTTTACTCGATCATTGAGGGTATGTACTGCCTGAGTTGGCTGGAGGTATGCCTAGATCCCAATTGCGCCATTAGTCACCAGTCATTGTTGGTAGGGCCTGGACGGCGCATCGGCATGAGGGCCGCTTACCAGCATAGCTGGATACTCCGTTGCTGAGGTCTCAGCCATGGCAGAGACTGGGTGGGGAGGAGGCGGCTAACGTCGTTGGGCGCCAAGAGCTCGCGGGGTCGGAGGGGTCGTTGCGGGCCTTTCGTAGGGCGTAGGTATCGGGAAGAATTGGGGTGGCGGGTTAGACGAAGCGGAGGAGGACGGATGCGCGCATATTCGGTGTTTGGGGTTAGACGGGAGTTGGAGCCGGAGCCGGGAGAGGCGGCGGGATGGCGTTAAGATGTCGTCACTGATGGATGCTCGGCGAGAGTAAATGTAAGAGATATTTTGGCATGGAGGCGTAGAAAAATGTACAGGAGGGGGTGGGCGGATGATGAAGTCGAGGTGGTATGTCTGGAGATGGGGAAGAGAGAGAGGTTCCTGGTAGATTTGGTAGAGTAGCCGGCGGCGGGAGGTCGGAGATTTGAACCTTCCTCTCCCAGCCTTTTCCAAGGTTTGTCCGATTCGGGTAGAGGTGGGTGGGTTCATGGTTGTGTTCATATTGCGGGGCGCGTGCATGGAACTTAAGCTCCACTGGTACCAACGGCCTGTCAGGCGGGGGGCGTTGTGTTACGTTACCGGGTAATATCAGTAAGTCCGTCAATCAGACGTGCTGAGGCCAGCGCCGACTAGCGGCATCTGGTTGAGATTTAGTGGTTATGAAATACAGTGTTTTGATACAACTCGTACTGAAAGACATCAAGGTGATACCCACTAATACTTGGCTGGAGCTGCTTAACCCTTTCAGGCCAAGAAGGAAGGTGGTACTCGTGAGTATCAGCTTCCTGCATTGATGCTCCATACAGTGCCATCCTATGTATCTCTGTCTCACACCCCCGGACCGGGGGCGGCAGGCGCGACCATCGCTGGGAAAGATTGACCGAGATGGAATCTGCTGAAATACTGTACTTTATGGATGACTATCGTACTTGTAATACTCATGCCATCGTTACATGTAGGTGAGGCACGATCCACCAGCCCTACGCCTACAAGCAGGCTTCTAACCCTCCCCGTCACCGGGCCGTAACTAATTCATCTCTACTCTCCCCGCCCCATCCCGACTTCTTAGATTCAAATAGTCACCCCCTTACCAAAACTCAATGGCGCCCGACGAGTGGAAGGCCGGTCTTACAGCCTCCGCACGATATGAGAACATTGAGCGGATGTAAGCAAAAGAATATATCCGGACAGCTCAGTCAAGGATCAGTCTCTGACAGCTTCTAGAGCGAGTGCTATCACAGCGGGTTGCCCTGGAAGGGCAGACACCGCCCAGCAAGAAGCATTCAAGCTTGAGAGTCAGGCATTCGATGTCTCACCTACACGGGTATGATGAGGCTGGGTCTGTACTCACTCCTGTTCTTAGACAAGCGAGTCTCACAAATCCCTTAGCAAGACTACGATCAAGCCTGCCTTGCCGCCTCCCAGCCATCTCTTCCCCCTCCAGAGCAGTGCCCGGCCCTCTCGCATCCCTTTCATCACGATCCCACGCCTGGTCTCACGATAGGCCACTACACCAACTGCGTCGAGTTAGACGAAGGCATAACCTCAACCGTCTACCGCTCCCCCGCCACCGCCGCCACCGCCGACCTTCTCTCACCGGAGAGAGGCTACGCCCTCAAGCTAATCCACCACCACCCTCCGGAACCCCACAACCCTACCCGCGAAATCAAGACCCTCCAGTCCTGCTCCGGCCATGCGACCATCATCCCCCTCCTTGAGACCTTCCATGATGGGGAAAACCACCTCGTCCTCGTATTCCCGCTCAAGCCCCTCACGCTTTCCCAGCTGCTTGACGCCGGCGGGCCCCTCCCCGACCCGCAGGTCAGCCGAATCACACGAGATGTGCTCTCCGCGCTGGAATATATCCACGAGCGCGGGATAGTACATCGGGACCTAAAGCCCTCAGCCGTGCTCCTAGACGGACCTGACGGGCCGGCGTACCTCTCTGACTTTGGGACGGTATGGCATCCGGAGTTCTCACCCCCTTCCGAGCCTGCGGGTTGGTAACCCCCTCGATGTCTTCCCCCGACCCCCCTTTCAAACCTTTTCCCAGTGAAAAGACTAACCCCACTTCCGAAGATTCCAAAATCCTAGACATAGGCACAGGCCCATACCGCCCTCCGGACGCCCTGATGGGAAACAAGTCCTACTCCACGCCCATCGACATCTGGTCCCTCGGCGTCCTCCTCTCTGAACTCGCCTCTCTCTCTCCCCACCCCACCCCCATATTCTCCTCCCCGCCTACCCACGAAGACGGAAGCCAGCTAGGTCTCATCCTAAGCATCTTCCGCACGCTAGGGACACCCACCCTCGAGACGTGGCCTGAGGCGGCGGCCTTCCGTACCAGTCCCTTCGGTATGTGGAGGGTGTTTGAGGCACAGGAGGGCGCGTTCGACGGGGTGAGCGGGACGTTTAGGGAGTTGGTCGTGGGCATGCTGAAGTATGAGAGCGGGCAGAGGTTAACCGCCAAGCAGGTGAGATTCTTTCCACAGAAAACATTTCCAACCACGAGCTTTTTTTTATCCTGCCCGTCGTCTATGTTTTTCTCCCATCACTCGACAAAAAGGTTATGCTAACTTCGCTTCGACAAATCCTAGGCGCTTGAACACAAGTGCCTGTCACACGAGCAGAAATGAAAGTGTAAAAAAAAGAAAACCTATCTATCTACCATTTTTCCAAACCCCCCAAGGCACCAACAGCCTACCTAGCTCCCAAGAGGGCATACAACCACACCTTGTACCTTGTCACCAAGGACATACCACGCCTTTGCTCCCCTCGGCTCCACGGCACATCGCCACCAAATGCACATATAGCCCCGTACCTCTACTGCCCCTGCCCCCCCCTCCTCGCCCTCGTATCAGACCCCAGATAGTCAATCGGGTTCCGACACAGCGGACACGTGTTCTGGCTGCTCGTCTGGAACCACTTGTACAAGCACTGCCGGTGGAACAGGTTCCGGCACGTTCCGCACCGCTTGTCCGGCATCTTCTTGTCCGACGCGATGATGGCGTAGCAGATGGCGCACTCCGTCTGCCCCTTAAGTGCCCCGACGATGTTGCGCCGGAAGGCCATCAGGCCGTCGATGATGCTGCCGTTCTATGTATTTGTTAGGCACCGGAAACAAGAAACCCAAAATCGCAACGAAGTTGAGGAAAAATGCGCGGAAAATAAAGGGGGGCGATGCAAAAGAGCAATTATGAGAAAAAGGGGGGTAAAGGGGGACATACCGAAAACGTAATGACACCCTGCGTAGTCCTCACCCAGCTCTGCCACGTCCTCTCATCAACCACAACCCTGCTCGTCCCCTCCACCACAATCCCCTCAATCGGATAACTAGCCGGCACCCGGATCGTAATCGCCGCCATGTCCTCGTCAACCTCATACTTTGCCACCACCTCTCTCGCTGCCTTGCTAACCTTCACCATCAACTCCTTCTCCTCGTCGCCAGGTGCCTCCTGCGCCTCCGCCCACTCTGCCACGTCATCTAGCGCGTCGGCCACGATGAGCGGGGAGAAGTACTTCGCCATCCACGGCTCCACCGCGATCCGCGTCTGCTTCGAGCGGCAGTCTATGAACCACCCCTTGAAGAGCTCGGGCACGTACTTTAAGCAGAGGAATAGCACGTGCACCATGAGCCAATGCATGTCCCTCTCGTCCGTATCGGAGCCCGCCAGCTTGATATCGTACTCGCGGCGATGCCTCTCTGCGAGGCCCTCCCTCTCGAGGTTGAGAGCGTGCGCGGCAGAGTGGCCCAGGACATCGAAGATGAAGTCCATGAGCGGGCCAATGTAGGACCCGGACTTTAGGTCCTCGGTGTAGTCGTTCCGGACATTGAGGGATGCCGTGGAGTAGGAGTCGAAGATGAGGTGCCAGGTTAGGAGGTAGGAGCGGATGGTGGTGGGGAACTGGGAGAGGACGTTGTCGGGGTACTTTTCCAACGTTGGGGGATCAAGAAGGAGGGATAGCAGTTCCTCAGGTAGGTGGGCGTCTATAAAGGAGTTAGCCGGAGCGGGAAAATATAAGAGAAGTGGATGCGGGGAGGGGGGAAAGGTTTGGGGGTAGGCTCACTTGTCTTATCCAACAGTACGTCGACGGACAGCTGCTCCTGAATAGCCGGCAACGCCTTGTGCATCAGCGTGAACGCCGCCGCCTGTATATCCCTTGACTCAGACGCCAATAGCCCGTAGATATCCGAGAGGTCCTTCACGAGCCTCAGGGGGGTCTTCTCCACCTGTCTACAAAGCAGCGAGTCGACTATTCCCTGCGGACTTGACTCCGACTCCCGCGGGAGCTTGAGAAGGTCGATCAGCGTCAGGGCCTTCGACTCGGCCGCGTCCTTGAGCGCATCCTCCAGGTCGTCGTTCGGCTCCGGTAGCGACTCGAGAGTCGCGTATAGCTTGACCGAGGCGTGTATCGCCGGAAGCATGATATCGGCCGGGAACTCGTCGGCTGACTCCCACAGCTTGGTGCAGAACTCGAGAGTACTCTCCCAGTGGGAGCCGTAGACGGCAGATAACCTTGGAAGCAGCCTGGTCAAGAGACGACAGCTCTCCGCCGCGAAGAACGGGTCGACGGGATCCTCGGCCTCGAACCATCCAGTCACGTTCTTGACCGCGAAGACGAGTCTGTTCATCTGTACCGGCAGCTCTTTGTCCTGGTAGAAGCCGAGGCAGCACGTCAACATGACCAGCGTCGCCAGGGCCGTCTCGGACGTTGGCTTGGCCCCCGCGGCGTCACTGACCAGGCGGTTGCACAGCGTGTTTAGAGAGTGCGGAGGTTTCGGAAGCTCCCCGACGCCGGAGAGTAGTGCCACGGCGGGGAATATCGCGGAAGGGATCTCCTTAGAAGGTAGGCTGCTCGAAAGAAGCTCCTCAAAATCGGCTGGCGGACCGTGCTTCGCAGTGAGGGCTTGGATGATCTCGCTGGCGGCCTTTGCACAGTAGAACGCCAAGGGGGTGGTATCGCGGGATCGTCTCAGTAGGACCTTGAGGACCTCGCTGACGAGCTGTCCGGGCTTGTCACCCTCGCCACCCACCCAGCCCGTGGAATCGGTCACCATCTGGTTGACCCACTGCAGAGTGGTGGATACGAGATTGTCGACAACAGGCAGGTTGCCCGGGGATATCTCAGCGAAGAACCCGCCGGGTTCCATCATGGTCAGTTGGTCTGAGGCCATCTGAGCCGTAACCAGGAGAAGCGTGATGGTATCGGTCAGCGACTGCTCCGCCCCCTCTGGGAGCGACTGAAGATCGATTAGTTCTTCGACTAGGTTCGCTGTGTAAAGCCCCATGCGTGCGGGCACAGAACGTCCGCTTCTATCCCGCGTAACCTTCGCTGCTGACGCTTCCGATGAGGCCCGGACGAGGAACTGGGCGCCACCGAGGCTGCTAGTTATCGATAGAGATGGGTTAATACCATCTGAGGTGGCTACCGAGAGCTCGTGGAGCCAGGCTGACGGGTTAGGCAATATATCCTCGAGTGAGTTAGGATTGGTTTGTAGCTCTTGAGCAGCCAGCCGGATGAGTGTATCAATTCTGTTCCCAATTAGTACCGGAGTGGATGACACTATAAATGAGCATACTAGTGACACTTACTCTAAAGATTCAGGCCCAGCCGTCTTCAGGTTGTTCTGGAGAATTGCGCGTGTAGACTTCTTCCACTCTGCGTGGCTCCCAATGAGCTGCCGTAAATCTGAAGCCTTAGACGATACACTGGTGCCATCGGCCTCGGAGAGAGACAGGAGCTTCGTGACGAGGGCCAGGCGGAGATCCTCATCCCCCGACATGATATCTCCTCCATGTCTCTCCATGATGGTCAAAGCGTCTAATGCCTTCTCCACGGTGGTAGAATTGTCTTGTGGGACGTCGAGTAAGTGGTTTGTGAGCGTCGTCTGAGATTGGCGTGTTAGGGCACCGTATTTCAGTGACTTCTCAAGCAGGCTCCAGTTTGCCGATTCAGACGTCAGGGACCGCAAAGAGTGTTTGAGAATGTAGTCCTGAACACTGGAATCACCCTGTGCTAATTGCCCAGCTTTCTCATACGAAATGAGTGCCTCAATGACTTCCGGAACAGCTGGATCGTCAGCATCGTTGAGAAGAGACGCAGTCCAGGCCTTCCACAGCCTCTCGTACTGTGAGCTTTCCTTGTCTGCAAACGCCTGGAGGCAGAAAACGAGGTCGAGCCTCGAACGGGCCGTCAGGACAAGATCCATCTGCTCGCTGCCGGATTCAAGGAGAAGTTCGAATAGGGTGTCAGTAATCTGAGCGTTGGAGCTTAGATACATTGTCGACTCAGCCATGTGGCGCAGCGTTTTCGCCGCGCCGAAGGGCTTCAGGTTCCTCCTGGAAAAGATATCGACGCAGCGCCCCACGATCTCCGCGGCGGGCTCGTCGAGCGCGGTATCATATCCCGCCTTCGACGACTGTGCCTTCGTCCTCTGCACCTGTCCGATCAGCGTAAACCATCGAGCGCCCTCCTCAGCGATCGATTCCTGTGACTTCTCGTAATCGCGGGACACCTCGGGAAGGGAGTTTGCGATCCGGCTGCAGTAGTCGGCTGAGAGCTGGCGCCACTTCTCCTTAGAGGCGGATATGACGGCTTCAGGGGCGGACTCGGTGGTGACGGCGTAACAACCTTCAATTACGGCGGAGGCGGAAGAGCCCGGGACGACCCAGTTCGAGGACTCGTCAGGGGATCCGGGGTGGAGGTAGTGCTCAAGCAAAGGAAGTAGGGATTCCGCGGCAAAATTCACTTGATCGTCTCCTGAGGACAAAACGCCTAGGAAATATCTGGAAACGCGGAGGTACCTCGTCCAGGCTACCGCCGCTTGAGACCTAGGCTCTTCCCTGCTAGAAATCCCAGCCCTCATGGACCTCGCAATGCTGTTGGCAACATCCAAAGTTATCACTTCGGAGGGAATGACCTTGATGAGCGCCTCGAAACCCTCCCAAAACCCGCCCTTGCTACCCTGAGACCCTTTTTCAACGAACGGACTCAACCTCGTGACCGGGGCCTTCTTGTCTCCCCGCGATGGAAGCCAAATAGTGGGGAACGATTGCGTAAAGGACATCAGGGTATTGAGCAATTCAACGACGGAGCCGACGTGGTTGCTTTTAAGACCGTCGGTTACGAGAGTCTTCTGAATCCGAGGCAACTTCTCCTCCAGCGCTGATTTTCTGCTCTCCAAACATAGGCTCAAAAGCTGACAGGCGGTTTTGCGCACTGATGAATCCCCGATGTTGACACACTTCCACACAACGTCGTCGGTAATAAACTCGAGATAGTCCTCCTCGTACTTTTCAATGTCGTCATCGCTAAGCTTCTGAAGGAGGCCCAGAACAAGCGACAAGGCAGCTCCGAGAACCCGGAAATATTTCGCCTCGGAATCCTCGGGGGTCGTGGATCGATCGTCGCTGAGGGTGTCCTTCGTCTCCCGGATGGCCCCGGTCGCGAACTGAAGAATCTGCTGTTGACACTTCTTCCAGAACATGGTGATCTTCACCGGCGAGTTCAAGAAGGTGGAGATGTTGTTGTTTACCACGGTCGAAACCAGACGGTCCCGGTCATAGAGGCCCGCAAGCCAGGGGCCGACGACTTTGGGAACGAGGCGCTCCATGCGCTTTCGTGCCGAGCGCATGAGCTCGAACTGGACGGTGTGGGCGAGTTCTCGCACACGGCGGGAGTTGTCGATGGATGTCTTAGGGTAGAGTTGGACCTATGGATGGAATCGGTTAGCGACACCTGGTTCGCGAGGGTGCCACGAGGGGAGAAGCACTCACCCAAGCTTCGAGAATAGCCTCTTCCGGTCCCCCATCCTGCTCATACGGATGAGCTCGAACGTAGGTGAGAAAGTCGTCGAGGCCCTTTGCCTTTGTGATGCTATCCTTCTTGAGAAGGTTCTTAAACGATACGACGACCTGGGGGTCTGATATCGAGGAGAAATCCGGCGGCTCTGAAACATATGCGAGATCACTGCCCACAGTCGACGAGCCGAAGCCGGCGAACCCCCGGGAACCTCCGAATTTCGCACCAAATCCTGGGGCCCCGTTCGTTCTCTTCCCCCCCTTCGATGACTGGCGGCTCATGGCGAGGATGTGAGAGGTATGTGAGAGGTATGTGGCTGAGTGGGGGTGTGAAGTGTTCTCTGCACCCCGCGGCCTCGGAAGACCTGCTCAGGGACGATTATAAACCGGAAACAGGGAGTTCTTATAAGAACTAATGGAAATGAGATGAGCTCGAGGTCAATACGTGGACTTGGGACTCAGATGCATGTGCGCCTCATAATCGGGGGTGAAGCTTCGTAGCCTCCTAGGGTTTTATATCATCAGTGTCCGTCCCTGTCACATCTAAACAGGATGTCCTCTACTTACGAGCTTAACCTCTTCCTCAGGAACCTTTGTCTTTAATCGCTGGGTATTATACTCCGGGGGGCCCTTCATATACCGCATCTGGTTGGTTCAAAGGATCGCCGAGGTGTTCTCGCCGTTAGAGTCACTGGCCATGGCGGGGCAGACCTAGTCGAGGGTTGTGGCTTGGTGGGGCTGTGGTAAGAGCGCTTAGTCATGTATATACTCGTACTTGGTGTTCTACCTCCAAACACCATGTCGGTGGCATAGAACGCCACGAACCTTATTTGTCTGTAAGCTCTTTATATTGCCATGTGCAAGGTAAATTACTGCTTATTTCATTTCTATGATTCCCATGAGATTGAAAGTGTTGCTGTCCGCCGCTCCCACATATGGCGTTGGTTCAATGCTGGACAAGACCGTCTACATATCCTACATAGGTCACATGCTCTCTACTGCTGTCATCGTGTTACGATCAGAATATGCCAATACGGAGAGTAAGACTCTATGGAATGATATTCATCCACCTAGCTAGCGAATGCCATGCCTCCCTTCAGGGAGTAAAGGTCTACGAGTACGATAGACTCCCGACATGTTTTCGTCCTTCGGGTGAGCTCGAGGGGTACGAGGTACAGCGGGGTTATTAGCGAGAACAATTACGTCATTAGGATACTGTGGGGGTGACGACCAGAGAGGTACTTCCCCACCAAAGTCTTGGGGCGAAACCATCCACTTTAGACTTACCCTACAAGTCACATCAGATCAAATGTATACCGTGAGACATGCTCCTTAACAGGATATAAGTACATGCATCAATCCCCAGTTTGATGCACGGAGAACGATAATAGAAGCACTTCTGGCGCCCGGTCTTACCCCGCAAACGGCACCACCCACCCCCACTCTCCCCCAAGCAACTCACGCGACTGGTATGGAGTATTCGAGCCCGGCTCATTCGGCCGTGCCATCCATCTCAACTTGAGAGTCGCACAGGTCATCCATCTCGATCACAGCATTCTTGATTTAGTACATTCGCTGCCACCTACGAATGACCTCGAGGCTCAAGCTGAACCTCCGTCTCGATTTCCATATCTAGGTGGCCACTCGTCCTGAGACGGCCTACTAGTATCTTATGGTTTAATCGCCAACCTCTCGTTTCCGGTGGGTGCTGATCGCTTGCCGTGCCCGTAAGTTCCTACATCCAACCCACAAACTGGAATCCTGTTTCGTCGAGTCGGAGGTTCCCACCGTTCGTGCTTGGGTCGCACATGCTTAGACCGGATCGGACAGCACCTCGCCCCTGTCTTTTCTAGTTATCACTTTGTCATCCCCTAGCAAACCGAACGATCCGAAGTTGACAAGAAACCAGTCCGATATAGCATGGTGTCTTTCCGCCTCGATGATCAGGATGCCGACCTCCTTCGCGCGATCGGCGTCACGCGCCCACTCGCTCCGGTCGCCCTCCATCGCTCGACCGGCCTTCAAGACTCTCGGGTCTAGTCTGAATCGGCGCCACCAGGTCCGATACATCCGCCTGCGGTGGACCCCGCCATGGGGCCCGGATCAAGCGAGCGAAAACTGGCGGCAGAATCGTGGACTGTGGCAGGAATATGCGAAACTTCGGGGTGAAGTTTGGAGCGCGGAGTGGAGTGGACGGAATTCTTTCTCGCCCTTGACACGGGAGATAGAGAGGCTCGAGAAGTGGGCCAGCGACGTGGGGGCGGAGTTTCCCCACCCACATAAAAGAAAGAGGAAGCCACATCATGGCTCAGTCTCGTGGTCGGGCACCTGTGATGGACATGCGCCATCGAGGCGATGGGGATATTACTGCACCTGGTCTCACCACAACGGGCGCAATGCAGATTTCGATGCTCCCAAGAGTGATGGCGAATCGAAATCGTCTGGAGCACGTCCAAGCGAGCCGGCTAGACTGCCAAGAGAAAACACCTCAGATGTCGTGCAGCAGGGGGAGCCTTGGACTTCAGACCCGCAGGGCTCGAGCGACTTCTACATCGATCCGATAACGAACAAGAAAGTGGCGAGGCCTAAGACGAGTAGCGAGGCTGCAGATAGTGTGTCCAGCAAGAAACTAGATGAGGTCGAGTCTAGTCCACCAACGACGTCACCCAACGTGGGTGATGGATATGATGTTGCCAATAAGGGACTAGATGTAGCCGAGCCTAATCTTTCAACAACCGCCTCCCACCCGGGAGCAGCAGAATCCGAGGAGGAGAAGCTCATGGATGACGTTGCATCGATTAAACCTCAACCTCTAGAACGGTATTATCCTTGTGTCACTGATGATCAGGCAGAGGAGACCTCAGTCCAAAAGAATGGAGCTTCATTTTCAACCGGCATGGCAACAAATAGACAGAAAGATATTATAGCGATCGACCCAGCTCTTGAACCGCTGCCGACTCGATGCGATTCCCCCCCGGAAGCAGAGGAGATTCCAATCGACACCCAAAACGGAAAGAAAACAGCCGAGATGACGGGGAACTACATCAAAGACTTCCCCGAAGACTTCGCCGAGTCCTGGGTGGGTCGTTACCACAGCGGGGAGCCTGCCAGTGGAGCGGAAGAACCTACAGGACGACTTGAGCCGGCCATCAACAGGGTCCCAGCCCAGGCTTCGGAGGACATCGCACCGACAACGACCCCGCCGAAGAGCACCGAGGACGAGCTTATCGAGGAGATTAAGAGTATATATGAGGAGTCGTACGGCGCGATTGACGATGTACCCGTACCGCTATCTCGTTCGGACGCAAACGAACCCGAACCCACCACTTCTGCTAGGCCCTCTAGGACTACGCCTGACGATGCGGAGCATCCAATCGAAGAGCCGCTAGCCATCTACAAAATCCTAGCGTACGACCCACTAGCCGGTACCCTGACCACTACGGATGCGTCATCTACCGTCCATGACGGCATGGAGGCGCTCACGCCGGCAGAGGCGGTAACCCGGCTCGCCAACCCAGCCAGGTTCCTCCCCCACTTCGCCCCCCTCCAAGCGCAGGGGTATGAGGTACTCTCGGGAGAAGGCGACGTCCTTGTATTCCGCAAGATCAGAAAGGCCACGGAGCCCGGGATGGTATACCTCCGCGGGGCTACGGGCCCTACACCCACCTCCCCAGGTAGCGGGGCCCCAGCATCCACCACCCGGGCCGTCAACCCGATTGACATGATGGGTAGCCAGCCCGTCATCCCGAACATCGGCAACTTCGCCAGCCCGACGGGGTACGTCAACTACGACGAGGTCATGGAGGGACAGGCGGCGGCGAGGAAGAAGCCGCCGCCGCCGTTCAGGGCCGAGAGCGAGGTCGAGTATGAGCGAGAGGCGGACCACGAGACTGCGCCGGGGGGGAAGCGAAAGAAGGGGGCCGGCGTGCTTTGGCGGACGTCGGTCGGTGCTGCTTGGGTGGCGGGACTCGCGTACGGCGGGTCTGTGGTTAACCAGTACTTCAAGACCGGGGGGGAGGGCGGGAAAGGGCCTAGGGGTCATCTTTGATGAGAGTGTGTGTGCTACTCGGTGCTTGATTTGCTCCTTTTTTTTTTGTGACCAACACCGGTTGGGGGGGGGGGGGGGGTTGTATGAGCCTGGATCAGGTTCAGTGCCAACGAACGCACTTCTAGTTTTGGACCTTTGGAGTTGGGAAACCTGCCTTTCTATACTCTACTCCTGTCTTTTCTGTTATTTATTCTTCTCTCTGCTTCTTCTTTTCCTCTTTCTCTTTGCCGGCGTTTGGGCGGATATGATGGGTATGGCTATGGGTATGGGTATGGGTAGCAGGATTACACGGAACTTTGTCTTTTGCAGGTGTGGGTATTGGTATCGGGAATGCATGCAATACCTTCTTACGCGAATAGATGCCATTGTTCCTCTTATGTTCAGTCTTCTCCTATCGTACAACCTTTTCAGTCTCGGCCTTCTGAGTGCGGTATGAAAGTGTGACCATATGGGTCGCGGACCGAGGTCATCGAGGGTGGAGATCAGATAAGATCAGATAACCGGGATAGCCTGCTAGTATTAAGAAACAGAACTGACCTCGGGGCCGCAGTTTCAGCGCTACTTGACCCACATCACATGCCCCCGTTTACGGCAGCTCCGCAGCTTTTCGCGGTTAAGCTTATTACAACCATCGTGGAGCGTATGTACGTAGCTTTGAGGCCTTCTCAGAGTCGCGAGAACCTCATACCATCCTCACTGATAGTAACTATCTGAGGTCAAGGACTCTATCCTTGGCATACTTCAGGATTTGGATAAGTCACGCGGAGGTCAAGCTTTGGTGCTATTCATCCTGTGGTAGTTAAATATTTAAGAGAGAGAGCCGCCGCCATGGCGGTTTCGGACCTCGAACTAATTACACCGACCAATATCAATATCAATATCCCCTTCGCCAACATGTTCATTTTGAAGAGATGGGTTCGGAACCTTCTCCAGTTGTGGCGTGGAGAGAACCCAGAGGAAAGCGACGATTTACGAATTCAAGGCTCCGAGAAAATCAAGCCCCAAGATGAACACAACGAGCAACACATGTCCAAGTGGTATTATCGAGAACAACACCCGGACTCGGGCTCCTCCACTTGCTCTGCTAAACCTGCAGTGCACCATGGTCCCTCTGGTAGCCTCGGCACTCTACAACAAGAAGTACACCCTCCTCGGCCGACTACTAGAGGAGATCCTGCTTCATATCCTCCACTGCATAGGCGATGACGCCGTTACGCTATACTGCCTGCGGCGTGTCTCGAGTACATTCCGGCGCCTTATCTACGAACCGGCTTTTTCGAATCCTTATCACTTTCCCCTAAAAATCAACGTAAGCCATCGATTTCCACAGAGGCGATTTACGATCTACCTCATAACATGCAAGCCCAAATTAAACGTCGCTTACAAGCAGACGGCAGGTGCGACAACTGCAAACTCGGGCGCAGCGTCCGTTTCAAGGGATTCTGGGGTTTATTTCATCAGATTATAGACATCCTTTGGCATGATGGCCCGATTGACGACTACCTAGCATCATTCCGATTGTGCAAGTTCATCTCCAGAGTTGGCCGCGGGATCTACTGTGATGGCTGTGGTACCTACCAGGATAGGGATGAGTTCTCTCCTAGCAATACAAGTAAGAGCTCACAGAGACATTGCCTAGGCCGACAAGGGGGGGTTCAGCTATGCGAACACGTCCACATCTACTGGGCAGACATAGAGAACCATATAACCGATTGGCTGAATCGCAGACCCGGCGATTGGCGGGCTTGCCTCGAGCAGTTCAACATTGACTGCCGCGATCCTAGTCACGACACCCGCTGCACGCCCGAGGAAGCCCCGACATGGCCCAAGGCCCGTCTACAGACCGCCGCCGGGGACGATAACCTCGTGGACCCTCACAGCGGCCTGGGCATTTTGGCCATCACCCCTGATGGACGGTCGCCTGCTTCAGAGCGGAGGTCGTTATTTCAGAGGTATCGAAGGGGGGCAGCCGAAATCCTAATGCCCCCCTACAATTTAAATCCTTTACCCAAGATGATATGTTTTGGACCTACAACGTGTGACTGCCTCTACTACGAGAATGGGGAGGAAGAAAAGCCTACTAGTACGGATTCGCCAAAACGATACTACTTCTTCGATAAGGATTGGGCGCTCTTCCCTTCGAGCTGCAAGTCATTCCATTACCACGTTAGACTCCACGGATGTGGACGATCCCAGACAACGATACTGAACAAAACACACAGGTCAAAGTGCACCCGCGGCGATGAGATGTGCCTGGTAACTAACTACCACCGCCACCTTCTCGTCTATCGAAAGACAGACGGTCACGAGATCAACCCCACGCACGAGTGGTTCCATGCTATGGATCTTGACACGTACCCTTGTCCCCGTCTTGGCCGCGGGTTGCTGTTGTGCAAGGATCGAGGCTGTATGGACTATTATCGACAGCCCGGGGTGTCCTTTTGTTCATACAGAGAAGCTGATCATCTACATAAGGTTACCTCTTAGCTCGACTTCCGTAGACTAGGAACCTGTGTCGCACTGGATGCGCCATTCCATGGAACTGCAAGATTCCAGCGCCTTCATTGGAGGTATGGGTTACGTTCATAGTGTGGTGAAGATTTCTCCGAGCTCCTGGGATACTCTGGAAGGTCCCTTAGCTTGTCATTGTTGCAGGGTTCGGTAATAAGTATAGCTATAGAGAATTTTGGAAGGAGCTCACAGGAAGTTCAGGAAGGAGCTATCGAGAAGTTTGGGAAATATATTACAACCTCTCTCAACGACCACATCACTCGAGAGATGGTTACCAAGGAGTTACGCAAATTGGAGATAAAACGAAAATAGGCACTACGATGGCCAATGTCTCAATCATGACTTGCCTCCTTGTTATGCTCGTCCAGATCTTTCCCTTGGGGGAAATCGCTGACGACCTGTGTCCGCTGGACGACGACAAGTATCCATTCGAGTACGATAACCTCGCCTCCAAATTCATCAAGCTCCTGGCTATGGTAGAGCAAGTTGTGAGGGATACCCAGCGCCCCGAGTCCTCGGAGTCATCGAATATCATGGCCGTGGTGGACCGACTCGGGGAGCGACTCGAGCAGAGACTTGGGAAGAACAGCCGGTCGGCTATATCTCCGGCATTTTTAAGATGATGGCAATACTAGGTGTTATCTGGATGGTTGGGGGGGGGGGGGGATGCTCTCGCTACGAATGGCTGCCGCCTAGGACGAGGCAGTCAAATATGCCAGGGAACAGAACGAAGATGATCGCACCCCGGTTGCGGAAACGATCCTGACTCTTGACAGCCTCCTATCTCCATTCCGACTACACCCGGACATTGGGGAAATGATCAATAATCCGACGACAGGCGGAAGCAGCAACTTACGCCAGGAGCGACACAGCCGAAGCCAACAGGGCCCGGGCCGATGCCCAAACCCGATTCGAGCAGGTCACGGTGCAGGGAGGAGGGGATAGGAAGGCGTTAGACGGCCAACTGGTGACGGCACAGCGCGAGTGGGCCGAACTGAGGCAACAAATGAACGAGTCTGCGGCATCGCTGGGCCAGGGAGCCTGGCCAGGAGTGAGTGGGAGGTTAAGGGAATGAATGGGGCGGGCGGACTATTTCTTTCTTATTGGTTCTTCGTGCTTGTTTGACCAACGCTGCCACCGCTTTGGCTAGGGCCAATAACACTAATTACAAATGAAGACGGATAGAAGAGGCGAGCACGGAATAAAAGGAGGCCCGTATGGCAGTCTCGCTGACGGTCGCAGATCCCAAGCTGATGCCGTGGCTAATACATATAAACTCGAATTTCTTTTCTCCCCATATTCCACCCCTTTCTTTCCAACCCCCCGTGCCCTCCGTTGACTCTCCTACCCGGACCGAATCTCTATATCTCCCTCTCCCTATCCTTCCGCTCCGCATCCTCCTCGCTAACCTGCGAGTGAGTATCCGGTAGAATCCCCTCCATGTTTCCCATCTGCAGGCTCCTCTTCCTGTCCTCGGGCGTCCAGCTCTGGCGCCTCGGGATGCCCGGCTTCCAGCTCTGCGTCAGCCAGACGGCATGGGCGGTGGAGGCGAGCCTGGGGCGGTGGTGCGGCTGGGGGTCCTCCTCCTCCTGGCCCTTGACCTCGTCCTTGACCTCGTCCTTGACCTCGTCCTTGGGGTCGGCCATTTTTCAACCGGGCTTCGGTTCTTGTTTTTCTTGTTTTCTTCTTGACTTGTTCGCGTGTGCGTTTGGTGAAACAGACGGTATGCTTGTTGTCGTTCTGATTGGGATCGAAGAACGGTTCAACTCTTTCGAGGAGGAGAGAAGTGATCTGCGATGGAAAATGTATCCGATGGTTGATTTCGAGGATTGTGGTGATGTCCAGGACGTCTAGGCCTTCTCATAGAATGTGTTGTTTGTCTGGTGATTGTTGGATCAGAGCAAGTATTAGACGGTCTCTTGTAGAGGAGGGGGGGATTTGGTGATGATATCAGCCAAAAAATGGCAGGAGTCAGTCTCACAGGAGGTAGTGCCGTTCCTCGGAGGTCCGACCCCGCGAAAGGTCGCGTCACTCACACGGATCGTTACACGGCTTCAACACGTCAAACAAGAGCCACGCCGAGGAAAAACAGTTCCTATTCGGCAGGAGCCGTTCCTGGGTGGTGTGGTCGGGGCCCTCACGCCACCCGGAGACGTCATTAATAGCGCCATCTCTATCCGATCCCCCCATTTACATACGCTAATTTCATGTGATTATTACTATTAGATGGAATATCGAGTCGCGGGTGGCCAGTTCTTCTCGCCTTTACCGCCCTAAGAGCTGTCAGTGGACATTATTCGGGAGTTCGTGTAAGTCGACCTCCTCAACCTGAGGGGCAAGCGGACAAAATTCGGACAACCACGGTCAAGGTTGCCACTTCCCGCACCTTTCCATCCGCACGTGATAACGTGTGGAACTTGCTTCAAGGGTAGGAATTTGATATAATCAACTGCTTGACATCATACTTCTTCCCTGATGATATTAGAAAGATCGTGATCGACTTCATCCCGGCTCCCCAGAAACACGGACATTGTATCCGAGCTCCGTGTAAGTCGAGGCCCACCAACACTCTGATATACTCACTCCCAGTCCCACTGGCAAGTGGCCAGCTCGCAAATGGCCTTTCCCAGTAACTTGTTTGCCTGCTATTGAAATACGCTGGAAAAAAAAAAGGGTTTAGCCGAGAACCTGGACACCCGACATAGCACTGCACCCTCACAAACAAGCCCCGAATGCCTGGCCCAACCGTGGTGAAGAAAATGGGATTAAGACGGCGATAAATATCGCAAAGAAAACTCGACGCCCTGCGCTATGCTCCCCGTTAATCCCACAAGAACTCTAAAAAAAATAACATAAACCGGGTCCCTCCTTCACTCCCTCCAACCTGTTGCTCTCAAGTCCCTTCCTCAGAGGCGGATTGTGAGGGAGGCAGAACATATCGCAAGACTGGACGCAACTTAAAACAACAAAAAAGCAAGGTGCCGCCGACCCAAGGGGTATGTCCTCCCGAGAAAATGCAAGACGACCTGACAAGACGTAGGAACAAATACAGTGGACAGCATGCCGAAGAGGCATGCTGCCATCATCTCAGCGCTCTCCCCGCGCGGGGCTTGTGTAACAAATCTCTCCTCCCATCTCATCACGGCGTCCGTGGCCTCTTCCAGTAGTATTGCTAGAAAAGAAAAGCACGGTTAGCAAATGTCCCGTATCCAAGAACACAGACATATCCCCGAAACTTACTTTGTGCTGCTTCCGACACGCCCTCAGACTAGGCTTCCTCAGCCCATCCACAACCGCCGCCCGCCTATCCGCATCCCCATCGAACTCAGGGACATAGTAGTACTCGCTCTCGAGCGCCTTCCCGGCCGCGTCCTTGCCCTGTCGCGAGATCACCCCGATGCACGCCGTGCCCTCGATCAAGCTCTGCAGCTGCTCCTTCGTTACGTCCTTCCGCTCGTCGGCGGGCAGGTTCTGCATTATCGCCGAGAGCGGCGTGGACGATAGCCGGGAGTACGCGAGCTGGTTCACGACGTGGTTCGAGAGAACCGGGTTCTCGAACGGCGCCTTCGGCGCCTCCTCCTCTGGCGCGCCCGGATTCTCCGACGTAAATTCTGAGGTTGACTCCCTCTCGCGGACAGGGGGGAGGCGCCCCCTGTTGTTGGGTGACCTGTTCACCTTGGGCGACGACGCCGTGATGGATGCGAGCCGGTCCGACAAGTTCGCGCCAAAGGGCCCGAACGAATGCACGATCGGGTCGTTCTCCTCGTTGGGGTCGTTCTCGTCATCGTCATAATCCGGGTCGCTCAGGTCCGACGAGAAGGAATTCGTCAGGTCCGTCGAAATACTCGAGTTAGGATCCGCAACCCTCCCCCTGGACTCCTGGGGTGCATCATCCTCATCCGCACTGGGGTCGACGTAGATCTCGACATTATCATGGCTATCGCGCTCGGTAGTCGGTAGCAGCATCTGCAGCCTCTTCGAGCTGGAGAGATTCGCAGGTGTCGGCGACACAGGCGACTCGATACGCGTGGACCGCCTCAGCGGACTCGACTGTAGGAAACCACCCGGCGTATTCCCGCCCCCACCGACCCTGGACCTCGGCGAGTCACCCCACGACGCCTCAGAGGGATCAGGCGAGCAGACGCTCTTCGGCCACTGCACCATCACGCGCGCATCCTGCACATCAAGCATCATCTCCGTGCCCTCCGTCTCGGAGGTGAACGAGTCACCCTTCCATAGCTCGTACGTCCGGCCCTGGCAGTGCAGCTTCAGTCCGTTCCACCCGTTGCACACGATCTCAATCTTATTCGGCTCGAGGGGCGACGCCGCGGGCACGTACCGCGCCTTGACGTGCACGCGGGAGATGAGCCTGTTCGCGGAGAGCTGGTAGTTAGACGAGTTGCTCGAGCGGCCCATGAGAAGCGTCTCGCCGTTGCCGTTCAGCACAATGGTCGGCACGGCGGAGAGGGGCGCCCGCTCTGAGAGCGAGGACTGGGTGCGGGCGAAGGTCGACGACGTCGCCCGAGGTGGCGAGGAGGAGAGGATGCCGGTGCTCGAGGTCGGTATGGGCGTCGGGTACTTGAGATAGGCGGCGCTGGAGTTGTTCTTCCCCGTTGCCTGACGCTTGGCCGGGCGAGGGAGGCCCGGCGACGAGGAGAGGGGTTCGAAAGGCGGGAGTAGGCTTGGGGCCGGCCGTTTCGTGCCCGCGGTGGCCGTAGAAACCGGGTGGGCAGCGGGGGGGAGCGTGGGCTCCTGGTGTTCCGAAGGTGAGGAGTTCATTATGGTGACCGTGGCCTGTCACGAGCTCGAAGCTCCCAAAAACAAGGTGGGCGAGTTGAAAAAAGGTTCGTTGGTTGAGAAACAACCTCCGAGAAAAGTTATGTGCGGGAGTCCGCGGTTGGCAGGTGTAAGTTCTCACACTCTTCTGGTATGCGTGGTACGGTTCCTCTCTGGCGCGTTGCCTCGTGATTTCCCGTTCTTTCCTGCCAAACGAATAATCCAAAAAGGATCTATGCCTTCGCGAGAAGATTTACTACCCGGGCAAAAGAAATTTCAAACGCGTTGTGGCTTGCGTGGTCCAGATCAAGAAGCAGAGGTAGGTGTTGTGTTCGTGTCGATACCTAGCACCAAAGTACCCAAACCTCTCGAATCCCCAAGGTGGTCTGCGTTGTTTTTGCTTTTCAGTAAAAAGGTGGACGTATTAAAAGAGGAGATGGAATTAACCAAGGGTCTGAAAAGATGGCCTGGCCTACTTTCAAAAGACCCTTTGAGTATGTGCGTTGTGGGATTGGGGGTTTGGAGGAGAGGTCGGGGGTTGTGGGAGGAGACAGACGCGGCAGAGGAGGGGGCAGAGTGACATTTAAAGAGGTCGTCGTTGCGTGTTTCCGACACGCGATTTTCCCTCGCGCGTGTTGGCGTTGGCGTTGCGTTGGCGTGTCAAAGTGGCTCCAGTGATGCGCTGAAGCGGGTATCGGTTGTACTAAAGTACCGTGCTAATGCTGTGAAATTGTGCATCTGGGGGGGCTGGCGAACCGCCTGTGGGACCGGGACATAGCGGGTGTACCGCCTGTGGGACATCACGCTCCAGCAGGGTCATTGCACTACCCAGCTTCTGTATTAGAATTGTGCTCGTGCTTGAACCTGAGCTTGGTCCGAGACAGCTTGTACGGTGCTATTATTTCCACTCAACGGCCCCGATTTCAAGATTCTTCGAGTCCTTTAACCAGACCAGAGTTTAGTCTCGCAAATTCCCAAACTACGAGTACAGCGAAGAGAAAGCAGCTAGAGTTATTACAAGTACCTTCACCAAAGCCAAGCCCGCTCCGGATAGGTGGTCGTGTCGTGTACTTTGTATCCGTACGGCGCAGAGTGACTCCGGCCTAATAAGTTAATAAGTCACGTCTCCACTCGGCCGACCCCTCCAACGGCGGACATGGAAGTGCAAGGGTCACGGCGTTTGGAAAGCGCGTCTCTGACCAAAGAGATCTGATACCGAGCAAGTCACGATTTCCCGAGGATGTATCCATATCCGTACTTTGTAATGTATCATACTCTGTGCTCGCACCTTTTTCTAATTAGCCACTCCGTGTTCCTACTTTTCTTGCAGTGTCCCCTAATCCTACCCTCTCATCGGCCGTATCCTTTGTCTCGGCCTTGGGTACCAGGGTTCACTCATTTCGTCATTGAATTTAGCTGCGCAGATGGAGATACGCAGAGAGCTTACTATATATACTTACTACTTGTACATGTCAATGAACCCCCCTTGTCTCCATACCCGACACGACTGTCAGATCTCCATTCACGATACTTGCCTCTCGCACATCTCGCACCCCGATCACATGTTCAACTCCCCCAGAAGCCCTTGGTATGCTTGCTTGTAATATCTCACGGTAAATGAAACCTAGCCGAGCGCTTGAATCACTCCTCCAGGGACCCGATTGAAGGGTAGTGTACGAGGAGTCGAGGACACGGGTAAGCGCTGGTCCTACCAGCGGGGCGGTTTCCGGATTTGTAGTCGAGAGAGGGGCAGCGTGTCGAGTCGCGTCAGTGGAAGCTTGGCTGGGAAAGATTTGAAATTTGGAAGGCGGGAGCCCGCATCATCCGCAGCTTGGAAATACCCCACCGCCGCGAGAATATAAGTTATAAGTCCACTCGTAGCTTTCTTAAGATCCTGGCTGGTGTCGATATGAGGGGCGGGTACAGACTGGGTCCTCCAACTCGTTCACCGAACTCACCGAACCTTCTTGCCTGACATCACCATCTCTTTCACTTAGCACCCGTAGGTATTTACAATTGTTGAGCTATGAGAATAAGCACGATGCATATTCAATGTCCCCATTCTCTAATATAACAAGATACCAACTGCCAAAGTTGCGGTCGACGCGGCCGATAAATTCTGCGCTTAATGAGAGTTTCTGATGATTAAGACGACCCTTTTGTCTCACAGTATGCTCACCGAGCTCACCGAAATACGCGGCTGTTCATTGGCTAATTAATCCTACCATTGGTGGTGAAGACCGCCTGCAGTAAAGAAAAAAATTCTGCCGGCGAACCCCACTACACCGACCTCCCGACAACTTTTTTTTTTCTTCCCCATCCGCAAACCCACTTGTCGCCGCAACTGCGAATTCGACCCCTTCGCAATTGACACCCCCGAAAACCTCCCACACCACTCCTCACACCACATCCCCCTCACACAATGGCACCCAAGAAGAAGGTAGTAAAAGCGGCGGCCCCCGTGGCCGTCCCTGCGCCCACTGCTGTTGCCCCCGCCGCCGCCAACGAGATCAACGCAGAGCAGACCCTCAAGGCCTCCAAGGCGCTCCTCGCCCACATGCAGAAGGCCTCCAAGCAGAAGGCTGAGGCGTCAACCAAGAAGAACCTCCTCGACGAGATCGACGAGGACGGTGCCCTCGCCCTCTCCGAGACGCCCGTCTGGCTCACCCTCACCACCAAGCGCCACATCGTCGACACGAACAAGCTCAAGCCGGACAAGATCTCCGTCCCGCACCCGCTCCACACCAACCCGAACGAGACGATATGCCTCATCACCGCGGACCCCCAGCGCTCCTACAAGGACATCATCGCCTCGGACGACTTCCCCGCCGACCTCCGCAAGAGGATCACCCGCGTGATCGGGTACACCAAGGTGCGCGCCAAGTATAGGCAGTACGAGGCCCAGAGGCAGCTCCTGTCCTCGCACGACATCTTCATCAGCGACGACAGGATAATCAACCGCCTCCCC
The DNA here is from genome assembly GCA_900312665.1 of Cephalotrichum gorgonifer. Classification (NCBI taxonomy): domain Eukaryota; kingdom Fungi; phylum Ascomycota; class Sordariomycetes; order Microascales; family Microascaceae; genus Cephalotrichum; species Cephalotrichum gorgonifer. The sequence goes on from ONZQ02000002.1 coordinate 424,759, forward strand.
CAGGCGCTGGGCAAGACCTTCTACAAGACCACCGCTAAGCGGCCCATCCCCGTCACCTTCCGGACCGCGAGGACCGCGGCCGCCGGCAAGAAGGGCGGCAAGAGGCAGGACGGCGACGAGGTCGTCAACGTCCCCACGGCCGCGGACGTCGCCGCCGAGGTCAACAAGGCCCTGGGCTGCGCCCTCGTCGCCCTCTCGCCGTCGACCAACACCGCCATCAAGGTCGGCTACGCCTCCTGGACGGCGGAGCAGATCGCCGAGAACGTAGCCGCGGTCGCGACGTCGCTCATCTCGAAGCACGTGCCCAAGGGGTGGAGCAACGTGAAGAGCATCTACATCAAGGGTCCCGAGACCACGGCGCTGCCGATCTGGCAGACCGAGGAGCTCTGGGTCGACGGCGCGGACGTCGTCGCCGACAAGGAGGGCGAGACCAAGGCCGTCAAGGACGTCGAGAAGGCGAATGTCGGCAAGAAGAGGAAGTCGCTGGAGGAGGAGAAGCCGGAGTCGAAGAAGGGCCCCCTAAGCAAGAAGGTGAAGAAGCTGCCCGAGAGCAACGACGACGACTTGAAGAAGCAGATCTCCGAGACGAAGACGAGGTTGAGGAAGCAGAAGGCGGCTAGCAAGGCGGCGTTGGACGATTAAGGGGTTAGCTCAAGGCTTGAGGGGAAAGGGGAAGTGCGTCCGGGTTTCATTAAAAAAGTACGGCGTTGGTTGGCTTTGCGGGAATAACCATGGAAACAATGTACTTTCAAGACTATTGCTAGAAGGGCAGGCTTTCCAGTGCATATTACATTTGCCCATTGTTCAGTTCATTTCCCTCGGTCCCAATTTAGACTCGGCTCGAATCCATCCATCATACACGTGCTACTAGTTTAAGGAGAAATCAAAACACAACGCAGAGGAAACGCACAAAACTCTTTGCACAATCACAGTTCCTCCGACCCAGCCCTGGAGTCGAACTTCTTCCCAAACGGTCCGAAGAAGGACTCCATGGCCTCCCTTAGCACACCCTCCAGAATCTGCATGTGCTCACCAGGCGTCTTCTTAAAGGTAATACCCCCCTTCCTATCCAGGGCCCTCAGACCTAGCCAGTCCTCGCTGTAGAGCTTACTCCCGCGCAGCGGTGTAACTACGGTGCCGTTGACGTCCTCGAACCACGCCGACTCCTTCGGGATAAGTGTCGTGTCGTCCTCAAACATGTACAGCACTAGATTCTCCAACGACGCCAAGTTCTCCGCGTAGGTCGCGTTCTTACGGTCCTTCTCGTTATTCACATCCGCGAGGAAGTTCGAGCCCTCAATGTACGAGGTGTAGTCCTGCGGGTCGCGGAAGTACTGCGCGGGAACGAGCCTCCCCTGCACGAAGCTCGACCACGTGTTGAACCTCAGGAGGGCCATGGCACCCTTGCAGAGATAGTCCGTGGCGCCGCAGTCCTTGAAGTCTGTGATGCCCGTGTGCGGGCTCCCGAAGGTCACCAGGCTGCGCACGGGAGGATTATTGCACCGCTCGACGTAGCCGCGGAGGAAGACGCCGCCCTGTGAGAAGCCGAGGGCGTCGATGGCGGGTGCCGTGGAGAGGATGGGGTGGGCGGCGAGGGCGGCGCAGACGTCCGCGAGCTGGTCGGTGACGTTGCCGTAGAAGGAGGCTGTGCGGTCGGAGTTGCCGTCCTGGCCCAGCTTGATGGGGTAGACGAAGGTTCCGGGGTTTACGTGCTCGGCGAGGGAGTAGACTTCTTTCATACCCTCTCCGTCGAAGGAGTCACCGAGACCTGCGAGTTGGGGTTAGAGGGTCGTCATCGTGGTGGGGTTGAGGAGTCCGGTACTTGACATACCATGCCAGACGACAAGCGGCAACGGAGTCTCGTCGTCATCGTCTGAGGGGCGGGGGGATGCGATGCCCGCGGCCGCCAGGGCCGCGGAGGCGTAAAGAATATGTGATACCGTATTGTACCGCATAATGAAGTCCGAGTTTAAGACGAGATATGATGTCGTTGGCAATTGTATCTTACCACGAAGCTTAACTGCGTTGTTGTTGGACGTGGGTGGCGGGTGCCTGGGGAAGCTGGGGTGAGTGAGCTCTTATCGCCTTATCGTTGCCTGGCTGGTGTTTCACCCAGCTTATATAATCCACGCGTTATCCTGTGCACCCGGAAAGTCTCCATGAAAGTCGCGGGGCAATTTTTCGAAACTCCCAGGGAAGAAAACAAGCTTCGGGCAGTCGACGAACCTCACCTGTCGCATCTTCGCAACCTCTCAATCCAACCTCAGACGCCAACATAGCGTCTCGGAACACTCTGTGAAGCTCGAATACCCCATGACATCGTCTTATTGAGAAACAGGTCCCTTCTCGTTGGCCTGTCCTCTGAGGACCCGAATACCTTTGCCAGGCGCCGCCTACCCGCAACATGACGTCCTCAGGAACTGCCCGCAATGGGGCACCCCCGGCTGATAGGAGGCCCGACACTAAGACGGAAACCCCAGTCGCGCACCCCTCGGACCAATCCCTACCGGTTGGCCCTCACCCGGGCGTCGTCTCTGTGCCGGCGCAATACGTCTTCGAACAGAACATCCGCCAGATGCAGACGGCCGTCGGTTCGGACCCCACGCGCGAGGACAACTATCGCTTGCAGGGTGTTCAGGCGATCGATAATGTCCGCCAGGCGCTGCACCTGTATGCTTCGATATCCCAGACCCCAGACCTCAGATCCCAATCCGAGAAGGCTCCGGTGCTAACCCCTTCCTAGGCCGGTAAGAACCTTCGACACGGCGGCCGTCTACTTCCATCGATTCCGACTCCGCCATAGAGAGGCAGAGTACAATTTACAAGACTCGGCCATGGCGGCGCTCTTCGTGGCGTGTAAAGTGGAGGACACGATCAAGAAGTCCAAGGACATTCTATGTGCGGCATACAACCTTAAGAATCCAGACCACCAGACTACTCCTGACGACAAGGTGTGTTCCTACCTCTCACTCCACCTTTCACCCCTTGGACGCCCTTCCTAACCCGGAATGACTCCTAGATCTTCGAACAACCCTCCCGCGTCCTCGTCGGCCTCGAGCGCATGATCCTTGAGATAATTGGCTTTGACTTCCGCACGCGCTACCCCCAAAAGTACCTCGTCAAGCTCATTCGCGAGCTCCTCGGTCCTGCCGCCGGCCGCCCTTTCTTCGAGATCGCCTACGAGATGTCCATCGACATGTACAAGACCTTTGTACCTATAAAGCAGACCTGCCTCACCATGGTCCTCGCCATCGTGCACCTCACGGCCCTCATCACCGACACTCACACCGACCTGCTGGCCGACCTCGACCCGGCACGGTACAGCGTCACACGGCGGAGCCTCATGGAGACGATCCTGGACCTACTTGAGCTGTACACGCACTTCCACAAGCTGACGAAGGTCGGTGCGCGCTTCGATCTGAACCGGTTCATCGATGTCAAGATCAAGATCAACGACCAGATCGACGCGAGCCCAGACCTCTCTCGGCTCGAGTTCAGCTGCGAATCGTGCGCGGAGAGGGATATGGCTGAGAGCAGGGCGGCCACCTCCTCGTCGGGGCCCGTCACGTCGCTGGGTATCACGTCGGTGTTTAACCCCGTCAAGCCCGGGAGTCGGGGCTCGGACACTACGGTGCGCTTCGTGTTTGATCGGGAGCAGGCGCAGGAGGAGGCTAGGGCGGTCGGGGTCTACTTCAATGAGGAGTACGAGGAGTACGAAGCCGAGATTGAGGAGCCAATTCCGGAGCCGGAGCGGTTCCAGGATCCCAGGGACCGCGGACACGGGCCAGGGCCAGGGCCTGGACACCCACCGGGAGGGAGAGGGCGGCGGGGAGGGAGGGGAGGAGGGAGACACGACGGGTGGGGCCCGTATCCGCGAAATCCGCGGGGCCACGGGCCTCACGATAGGCGCGGAGGGGGTGGAGGTGGTGGGAGGCGATATCACTGAAGTGCTTATCCGTACTCGTACATGTTTTCATCGGCACTGGTACAATTGGGATCTTCATTGTAGATACTGGGCTTTGCATTTTGCGGCGCATGGATAGGATGGGATGGGATGATACCCTGGTTCGGAAGCACGACGGGCAGAGGGTAGATATTTGTACTTATATAGGATTGGATGCGGGGAAGGCGACCTTTTTAAGATCTCCCCCAGTCTTTTTTTTTCCCTTTTTTTCCCCAACCCAGTGTGGAATTGCCGCGATCGGGATTGCGTGGAGGTCAATCGTCAGGGCATTATACAGAATATGTTGACCATGACGCTCGCTACCTTCCTCTCCTGGATCCAAGTATTATTTAGTGTAGTTCGATCCATGCACAATGTTGCATAGGCCATCCCTGTTCTGCTGAAAAAGCTGAGGTCATGGCCCACATGAGATACTTGTACATTAGTAGTTACGGAGTACAGGAAACGAAACTAACTCGGCACAATGGCCGTGGCGTCCCGAGTCGGGGCCAGAATCAGCTGCCTAGCAGGGATTCGTTTTATCTCACCCACTGCGGCGGGGATATCTGGCCTCTTCCTTAGCCACCGAGATAGCCGCGATGCAGTTTCAAGTCCACCCAGCCTGTGCTAAGCCTTTGGATATCTGGTGCACATATCCGTACTTGTATTATTCTCTCCTACATCAGGTTTGAACTGCGGCAGCCTGGAGAGCACGCCACCTGGCCACAAGTGATATTCTTCCCGAGGTGTATGGTATGGTACCATGGTACCACTTTATTGTGTACGGCGTTTCACTGATGTATGCGTGGTCTTAACATCTTCACACCAATTCTCCACCCAAAACTGGTAGTCATAGATGTGACTCGCAAAGTACCCATACTACTACGTATACACCAAAGCACCAAGGCCGCGCAGCTCCAAGGTTATGACGTGCCCATGAGAGCTTTCTGAAAAGGGAGCTCTTGGAAGAAAAGCCCCAGGCAGTCGTGTATACCTGTGTACTTTACTCCATACTTTTACCTGCCTGCACTCGTACATTCCTTCCCAGAACCAGGCCTATCCCCGTCAGCTTTGTGGTGGGGTCTCAGCACAAAAAGCTCCTTTCCTGCCAGCCACCGCCGTTAGTTAGCCTTTTGCGTCGACATCATCCATTCCCAGCCCGGCCAATTTTCTTCCCTCTTCCCACACTTTCTACTTCGCCCTCACCCACCCTTGCCAACCTCCACTCCCCCCCCTCTCGAGGTTAGTTAGCCTTCTCCTCGCATCACCACGTATCATAAACCGTGGTCAAAAACCTCCGACGACCGATTTATTTCTCTAACTCAGATTTCATCTAAAGATCTATCTCCGCTCGCCCAAGCTAGACCGCGCGCTGATTTCGGTATTCGAGTAAACTATCCCCCAGATACGATAACCGAGACGAGATAAGATGGCGCCGCCGAATCCAGAGCTGCCTCTGCAGGAGAGGCTCATCGCCCTCGCGAAGACCTTGCAGTGTACGTTGCCCTGTCTCCCTGTTGAAGGCTGGAGTAGTAGCGATAAGAGCTGCTCGAAGATGCGGGTCGCAGCTGTTTGGACTATCTACTAACGTCTGCTCTTTAGTTGGCTGGTTTGTCGGGTACGTTCCACATTCCTCCCCGTCTCTTTCCGTCGACCATTCCATTCTCCGTTTTCGGTCGCAAAGCTGTCGTCGTGTTGGCGCCGCGAGCAACAGCTCGAACCAAGACCGCGACGCTACCGAAAGGCTCCCGGCAGCCATAGCTCCTCCGTTGCCATGACCTTTCTCTAACCAAGCTCTAGACATGTCCTCCTAATTCTCTCCACATTCCGATACTCTCTGTCATGGCTCCGATTCAACTACTACGGCACCATGGCGGTCTTCTCGTACCGCTTCGCCTTCCTCGCCGCCGCCACGACCTACGGCATCGTCGTGTACAAGACCTTCCGTGCCCGGGCCAAGGCCGGCGCGAAGAACCCGGGTCTCATCGGCCTCGCCGCCGACGAGAACGTCCAGTACCTCGGTATGTCTGCGGGATTTGCCCAACACCACCCCTCTAATCTAGCCACTGAACTAACAACCATATTAAGGCATGGCCATCCTCTGGCTCTTCAGCCCTCAGTACCCCCTCGCCTTGCTCCCCTACTGCGTCTACTCCATCTTCCACACCCTCACCTACTCGCGCGCCAACCTCATCCCTGTCCTCCAGCCGCCCAAGCCGGTCTCGTCCTCGACCTCCCCCGGCGGCTCGAAGACCCAGTACGCGCCCAACCCCATCGCGGATAAGATCGGGGTCTTCGTGAGGACCTACTACGACGACTCGATGGCCGTCGTGTCCTCGCTTGAGATCCTCCTCTGGCTCCGCATCCTCCTCTCGGCCATCTTCTTCCAGCGCCGATCGTGGATCCTCATTGTCGTGTACACGGCCTTCCTGCGCTCGCGCTTCGCGCAGAGCACCCACGTGCAGCACTCGTTCCGCCACCTCGAGTCTCGGATCGACGGGCTCATCGGGTCCCAGGGCACGCCGCCCGCGGCGCGCCAGGTATGGGAGCAGGTGAAGGGAGGTGTGAGGCAGTTCTACACCGCCACCGACGTGAGCAAGTACCTGAACGGTGGTGCTGCCGCTCCCAAGAAGGCGTCGTAAGGGTCTTGTCCAAAGGACCATCTCTGATAAGGCTCTACGAGAGGGCATCTGGCGGGTTTGAAGTACAAGGGACGTGCCTTACGCCCGGATAGCGTACAACCCTTGCCGGATCATGTGGAGGCGGTGCGCTGAGCGGCATGCTACAGCGGTATACACTCCCAACGCATGATGACTATCGGAGGCGAAATGGAACGGAGGGCTGGTGCGGTTTCCAGGGGTATACAGCGTGGTTCTGAGGACGGAAGCGGAGCCACTTCTGGCAGTTGGTCCTAGTCTCCCACCTTTCTACAAGACGGAAGAGTTTCTACAGATGGGACGACATCACATGGTTTTTCTCTCGTTTTGTTTGGCGTCAAATCGACGGGGGCATAATTTTGGAACAGGCGGAACTGGGCAAACGAAGAATGATGTACGCTCTGGTTAGACTGGGGGATGAGGCGGAATGGAATGGTGTGGTGGTGTGAGTTGTACATGGGGGCGGATGCAAATGGATGGTTTTATTTTTTTTGCTGTTGAGTAATTCGGAAGCTATGTTGCTGCGTTTTCTCATGTTCAAGGCCTTGAATTGCAAGGTTGATTATGTGTTGAAGCTACGGATATATGTGGCGGTGTTTTTATTGCGTGGGTGAATGAAGTGAGGTCCATGAAGGTGAAAGAAAGGTGGGAGTGGAAGCGGAGTTTGAACTTGATGCAACATGAAGGAGCAACAAGCGATGACGTCGTTCCACCTGCCAAGTGACGAGCCTATCAACACCACCGTGCCTAGCTAAGCCACACTTTAACTCTCTACCTCCTCACTCTCACACCCAGCACTCCGTACACCCAGTGCTCAGTACTCGATATCCAATATCTATTATTGAACTTGATACTCGTCGTATCGTGTCAGCTGCATTCTATTAGCTAAAAAGGTTCATGTCAGTCCGCCCACTGACATCAGTATCTGGGCCTAGTATTCCCTTTTACCTGCGCTACGCTATCCAGGGACTCAACCCCCACGGTGCTTGAGGTAGCACAGTGCTGCGCGGGCAGAAAACGAGAGAGATAGATGGGAAAGGAAAGAAAAGGGCAAAAAGGTCGAGAAGAAAAGAGGAGAAGAGACCCTCGACACAGGAAATGGCGTCCCTCCTGAGGCAGATCGTTGCGAGTCCGCGGTTACAGCACGCGGATACTGGCTTGGACCTGTGCTATGTTACCGAGGAGATAATCGCTACGTAGGGAAACCCCATACTCCATCCCCCTTCCCGTTCTCGCCTTGTGCCTCCTCATGATCATCCCTCTCGCCTCATTTCGTCCCATCTCATCACATCACATCCCATGAAAGAAAACTAACACCACCAACCAGCTCTGGCCCCTCAGAATCCTACCCCAAACGCGCCTACCGCACGCCCCTTCCCGACCTCGTCTCCTACCTGGACGCCACCCATGGCACCAACTGGGCCATCTGGGAGTTCCGCGCCGAAGGCACCGGGTACCCGGACTCCGCCGTCCACGACCGCATCCTGCACTACCCATGGCCGGACCACCACCCGCCGCCCTTCCGCCTCGTGCCCGTCATGCTGGCCAGCATGAGGAACTGGCTCGCGGGCGGGGAGCTGAGGGGCGGGAGCATCGCGGGTGTGGAGAGGAAGGACGGGGACGGTGGGAACGGTGGAGAGGGGGAGGCTACTTCTGCGGCAGCGGCGCTGCGAAGCGAGAACGCGGCGGCCGCCGGCGAGAAGAAGAAGAAGGGCGGCAGGGTAGTCGTGGTCCACTGCAAGGCGGGCAAGGGCCGTAGCGGCACGATGAGCTGCAGCTTTCTGATCGCCGAGCGCGGCTGGGCCCCCGCCGACGCCCTGGCGCGCTTCACGGAGCGGAGGATGCGCCCCGGCTTCGGCGAGGGAGTGTCGATACCCAGCCAGCGGCGCTGGATCACCTACGTCGACCGGTGGGCCGCGAAGGGCAAGAGGTACGTCGACAGGAGGGTGCAGGTGGTGGAGGTGCACATGTGGGGGGTCCGGGAGGGCGTGAGGGTCGAGGTGGCGGGGTTCGTGGACGAGGGGAAGAAGATCAGGACGTTCCACCGGTTCACGGACGGGGAGAGGACCGTCGTCGACGGGCCGGGCATCGGGGACGGCGGAGCGGGGGCGGGGGCGGGGGCGGAGTCCGAGTCCGAGATCGCGAGCAACGCCGACTCCGTCACGAGCGGCAAGTCGCGGATGGATAGAGTCAGGGGCAAGGTCCGCAGCTCGATGAACCTGTCCCAGGCCCTCGGGAGGATGGTGATACAGGGCACCAACCCCCCCGCGGTCCCCAAGATCCGCCCCCCGCCTCGTCCGACGTCCCCAGCACGCCCGGGTCGTCATCTGGCTCCGCGACGCCCGAGCGCGGCCTCGCCATCGTCCTCCGGCCCTCCAAGCCCGTGGTCCTCCCCACGTCGGACGCGAAGATCAGCGTGGAGCGGCGCGCGAAGCCCCACGCCCTCGGGCCCTCGTTCATCACGTCGGTCGCGCACGTCTGGTTCAACGCCTTCTTCGAGGGGCGCGGCCCGGAGTCGGAGGGGGCGGCGGAGGACAGTGGGGTCTTCGCGGTGACGTGGGAGGAGATGGACGGGCTGAATGGGCTCCTGCGGGTGGGGACGCGGGCGTTTGATAGGATGACGGTGGTGTGGAAGGTCGTCGGGGAAGGGGAGGTCGTTGCGCAGCCTGGCGCTGGGGAGGACGTTGGGGGAGTTGGGGCCGCGGACTGGAGGGGTGGGGTCCAGGTTGAGGACGGGATGGAGGCTGGAGTGGAGATGGAGGCCGAAGCGGAGGAAGTGGAGAGGGAGGGGGTGAAGAGCAGTGGGCCCGGGGGTGAGGAGATCGAGAGGCCTGTCTCGGGTGAGGTGTCGGGAGGGCCTAGAGGAGATGATGCCCTGGGTAGTAGCGTGGGCATCTCTCCAAAGGAGCGTAAAGCTGATACCGATCATAGCTAGGAGGAGCCGCCGGTGGACGGGGGTGGGAATTTGAAGGGAGGTCTCTAGTGAGGGGACGACAGCAGCTTGTAATATTAGGACTTAATGATTGGATCTTATCGACTTTCAAAAATGAACGATACGTCAACGGTTGGCACCATCTCGAATCCACTGACCGCGCTATAGAAGAATGTAATAGTGTTGAGGGCGTAGGTAGTACGCCCATTGTTAACAGGAACGGAATGATTAGGCACGACTTTTGAAAATATACGTCTATCCCCGACCAGTCAATCCTAGCTAGAGACAAATATAACAAAAGAGAAGCTCCCTTCCACACGATATTAAGTCCACCGCCCACTATTCCATCACCCACCCCCCTGAGCGGTCCCCCGCCCTCACTGCGTCGGACGCCCATAACCCTGCGGAGGTGGCGAAGCAGCACCCGAGTGCGGCCCCGGCAACTCCTGCGGCGGCGCCGACGCACCACCCGCGTACTGGCCCGGCAGCTCCTGCGCGTACGTCGGCGCCACACCGGGCTGCTGTTGCGGGTAGTACTGCGGCTGCGGCGGCGGCGTGGGCGCCGACACGAGCGATCCGCCCGTGTACTGCGGCTGTACCGGCGCCCACTGCTGCTGCTGCTGCGGCTGATACGGCGGCGTGGGCTGGAGCGGTATCGCGCCCGCTTGCTGCTGGTAGCTCGCGGGGGCCGGCTGCTGGAACTGCGGCTGCGGGGGCTGGCTGTTCTGCTTCTCGCCGCCGTCGGAGACGAGGGCGGGGGCGGCCGACTTGCGGGCCTTGAGGTAGGCGGCTATGGTCCAGCCGAAGACAACGGCGAAGAGGACACTGTTTCCGCGGGGGATGATTAGCTTTGTACAAGGTGAAGGGGGGAGGAGGGAGAAGGGAGTAGGAAAAAAAGGGGAAGGAGAGGGCGACTTACAACTCCAAGGCACATGCGATAGCCAGACCAGTCATTGTTCCCAACCCCACCTTGCCGGCAATGAAGGCCCTCTTCCTGACCTTCCAGCAGACCGTGCTGTCAATGAGGCTCCCGTCGTCCGAGCACCCCGTGACCTGGTAGGGTATCACGAAGGCCGCCCTGTGAGCCGCGTTCGTCCCCATGGCCGAAAGCCAAAGGATGACAAAGAAGAAGTCCACAGCGAGCACGGCAAAGACATTGTACAGGGAGCGCAGGCTGGCGAGCTTCTCCGACAGGAGGATGTAAGACACGCCGACCCAGGTGAGGACGGACTAGAAAACAGGTCGTCAGCGCGTTGAGTTGGGATTGGGTTGTCGCGACTTTTCCGCTATGTCTGGAGAGATAGAAACGAAGGGAGGGAGGGGGTTGTTGTTGTTGTCTTACACAGGCAATGGCAAAGCCCTGGGGATCGGCGTACGCGCCGTGGATGAGATACCCGGCGAGCCCGACTATTACTATCGACACGACGACCTGCACGCCCCGGATGGCGAGGACCCAGGTCGGCGGCGCGATGGTGAGGTTCTGGAAGAAGGGACCGCGGGATACCGCGACGGCGGGGGCTGCGGGTTGCTGGACGGCGTTCACATGTTGCTGCTGGGGGACTTGCTGCTGCACGGGGGCAGGCTGCTGCTGTTGATACTGCGGATCCATGGCTGCGAATACGTTCTTCTCTGACGCTTCTCGACGATTCGATTTCAAGATCGAGAAGAGATGCGAGCAAAACGCAGGAACAGAAGCAGAAATAGCCAAGATACCAGGGGGGGCCAACTCGATCTCGCAGAAAGTGGCGGCGATGCCCTTTTACCCTCGTTCCCCCCTCCCCCATGCACCTCTCACCTCGCCTTAAACCTCCCCCTCGTCACCAAGCTCATTCAGCCCGCCTCTCATTGGCGAGCCCGCTCCCATTCCATTTTCCACTTCCATGTACATACTAAACGAGACATAATGGAACCGACCCAAGATACGAGATCGTCGCTGGGAACGCCGCTTGCAGGGCGTGCAAGCGGAAATGAGCGGAATGTCATCCGCCTGTCTGAATGGGCAGAGACCAAGCACACGGGAAGCGCTAGCTTCGCTTGTTTCCCCACTGGGCTATGCGGCTGGTGTTGTTTTCGTCCTCAGCTCTCCTGCAGCGCCCCCTCCCCCCCCCCTGGTCATTTTTCGAAACTAGGATACCTCGCGCCGTTTTCAATCTCTGTTACGGATTGAAGCCATCTGGTCTGTTTCTCCTTATTGTTAGTAACAATGGCAAAGGAATTGAGTAATGGTCGAATATTACCCTCCGGACTCTCTCCTCGGCTCTCTTTCCTTGTCTTCTCCATCTCCTGGGTTGTCGTGTAGCGTCGAGGTGTCGGGAGGGATGAACATGGGTCGATGAGCAGGCTGCGGCGGGTCCCAAGGACAAGCGAGGGTTATTCCTAAACGGGAAATATTTGATGCGGGCAGGGCAGCCGATAGTCTCGGCACTGAATCCCGTGCGACTCAATGCCCAGTCAGTACTATCATACTTTGGTGGATCCCACCTTTAAAATAGAACTCGCCTAGAAACCTATTGTATCGCAAAGCTTGCCTGGTTTCATCCCATCACCCCGTGCGTGCATGGTGATTTCTGGTGGATATGGTCGCATCGCAGTCGCGATAACGTAGTTCGCCTGCGAGATTCGGAGCATTATGTCTCGGTAATCACCGCATGACTCTGTCCCGCCCCGTTCGAGGTCGTCATGTGTCGATATCTTTGAGACTGCCATGCAATGCATGCATGTCTGTCCTTGCGTCTTTACAGAGTCCATTCGTGTATTATTCCCCGCGCGCCGCGCCGTGATTATGTATCCATCATTATACGTGTATGCATCCAATCATCGAGAGCAGGTAGGGCTTCCACCGCCGCACGGATATAATAGCCCAAGTATCACATAGAAAATCGCCAGAATGCCCAAGCGGTCGCCGTAGCGTCAGTAGTGCCCACCACCTCCGGCGGCAACCTTCTCCCTCGCCTTCCTTAACCTCTCCTCGTCCATCCTCTCCCTCCACTCGCAATCCCCCGCAAACTCGCAATACCCACACTTGAACGAGTCCTCGATATCCACGCCCCTGGGTTCCCTCTCCCCCCTCCACCACTGCATATCCGACTTCAGCTGGAGCTCCAGCGCCTCGTCGTCCACGGGGAACGTATTCGTCCCGATGACGCTCCCGTCCTCGCGCCACCTGTAGTCCACCGACACCAGCTGGCCCAGTGACCGCCTACCCTCTGGGAACGTGAGCCCCAGCTCCTCCTTGACGAGCCAGAGGAGCTCGCGGATCGTGCCGTACTTGACGAGATCCGGCGCCGACTCGCTGTCGGTGGGGGATTCCTGGGAGGCATTAGGGTCGGCTTCGTAGAAGACCTCGTCGTGGAGGGACGCCATCTCCGTGATGAAGTCGTCCGAGAACGTCTCGTCCGGGTCGATGTCCAGGCGCCTGAGGACGCGGAAGAAGTCCAGCGTCCCCTCCGCCATCTCCGATAGGAGACGATGGTACAGGAACAGCTGGATCTTGGTTGGCCGGAGCGACGCCGCGCCGGTGGGGGGGTTCTGCGACCCCCGTGTCTTTACGTCGGAGAGGTAGATGGTCCTCTTCTTCCGTTCTCCCTTAGCGCCGCTCTCCTCCCGTGCCTCTTGGCTTGCGGAGAGGACCTCCTCTTCGAACTTCACGTCGGGGCAGCTATAGCTTAGCCCGTCGATGACCCCCGTGACGAGATGCCCGTCCACCATCCCCCACACCTCCATCTCCCTCGTCAGCCCCGTATCCCTTAGTGTCCGCAACCCTTGTATCACATTCCACAGCTTGAGCGCGAACATGTCGGCCTTAGTGTCGACGTGGACCCTGACCATGGTGTGGACCTCCTTCTCGAGCTTCTTGTGCACCTTGGTCCCGCCCTTCATCGCCGCCGTCTTCGTCTTCTTCCCCCCCGGCAGGCGGGTGAGAGTGTAGTAGTACTGTAGCTCGCACCAGGCGCCGCCGGACGTGAAGTCCGTCACGGCGAAGGGTTTCCTGGGGAACGTGCGGAAGCGCACGAGAGGGGACTTTCTGAGGGTAGGGTCAGCGTCGGTCGCTTCGGTGGTGGGCTCGGGTGGTGGAGGGGTGGCGGTCGGAAGGGCTGAGAGAGCTCGTGTGACTAGAATGCTTGTGGTCAGTCAGTCGGCTAGGTCCAATCCTCCCGGCTCCTCGACTTTTCAGTCCGTCTCTCGATGCGGGTGGGGGGACGTACGATCGGGGTAGAGAATGTCATCGTTAGCATCTAAGGTAGCCGGGGGAGAGAGAGGCCGGGATGCGGCTTTCTGCCGGGGAATGGCTCCGCCGGCGTTCCCATTGTGTTGGAAAGGTGCAGGGGAAGATGTCTCAACAAATGGTGTCTTCGTCAGAGGCGGGGTGGATTTCGAAAGGTGTGGGATAGTCGTATCGAGCGCGCAAAGCAAAGCCTCCTCCTCCTCTGTAAGGTCGTCGAGTTCGCAAAGAAGCGCCTCCTCCTCCGGCGTCAGGTCGTAGTAGTCATCGCCGTCGTCGACGAAAGAATCGACGGCGGTAATGGTAGCCATTGTCCCGACATAGGATGGGAGGTCAAGGTCATAACGGGGTGGTGGCGAATGGGGACAGGGTCGCGTCGCGGGTCCCGCTCTGCTGGAATATTTAGCTGGGACTATGGAGTCAGCCTAGAAGCTTGGTGGGGCAGAGGCGACTGAATGGCGCTGGGGGTGTCGCGAAGTCAGGTGACATCCCCTGTTCGCTACTTCCTCCCCGCCTTGTCTTGGCGCCAGGCACACCCGGCATGGAGACTGCACCTGTCATTAGTTACCTCCATCTCCGGCCAGAGCCACACTGAGGCTGCTCCTTCGTTTGGCCTGTTCTTTTCGTGTCCCCAATTCATCAAGGAACACCGGAAGACACATCTCCAATCCAGAAATACAATCCAGAGCAGTCAGTCACAGTCAGTCACAGCGCAGCCAGGATCAGGTGTTGTGTCGCCCCTACCCGTAGGCACCAGCGAATATCCCCGAATGTTTTATACATGCTTGCTCTACTCGTATCCCCGAAACACCCCAGATCTGGCATCTGTTGAATGTGTCCGGCATGAATAGCCGACTATCCCGCGCCCTCGTGTCGTCCTCGTATTTTTGTCGCACAACTGCTTCTGTTCGGCGCTCAATACGCTCAGCCACCAGCCCTTCCCCTTGGCAACCTAGCGCCATTGGCTCCTCCAGCTTTTAGCGTCCGTTTACGGGTCATCACGGAGGCCAACCAGGCTGTGAGCTGGTAATCGTACAGGGGTCTCTCTCTGTCTGTCTGTCCACTTTGCCCAAGGCAGCAGAAAACCATCTGCCCCAAGGCAGCAGCGGAATACTTGAAATTCAATCCATCCCGCTTTCGCTTCCCCTCCAACTCTGGACACCCAACCAGTATCACCGTGTGGAGCACTACATATGAGACAGCACCTCCTTATTATTAATAGTTACCCCCCCCCCCAATCAAGTTCTCCTCTCCGTTATATTTGCACTAGTTAGTCGTCCCCGCCCACCATGACCGCCCTCCTCCGCCGGCGACCCGCCCAAAAAAATGCCCAGGCCCCCGCAACCGAACAGACCCACCTAGCCCCGGCACCACCACCCGCTGTCCGCCATGCCACTAATCGTAATGGTAGCACTGGCGGTTCTCCACGCCAAGCCGGCCCCACCTTCTTGGACCTTCCCCCGGAACTGCACCTCCAGATCTCTCAGTACCTAATCTACCCCGACGCCCTCTCCCTCAAACACGCCAACCGCTACTTCCACAATCTCGTCTTCACGGGCGTGCGCCTAAAGGTCGAGTGGCTCGTCCAGCGCCGCAGCCTCCACCTCGACTGCCCGAGCCACACGCGGTGCGATATGGGCAGCGATCTCAGGTTCTGCCGCGGGAGCGTAGCGTGAGTTCCTTTCGTAGTCCCCTAACTGGGTTTTTAGTATTTTTGTTTATTTAGTATTTTCGAGCCGTCACTAATAAGTTCGCTCTAGACTCCTGATGAAGAGGCGGAGGGAACACATCGAGTGCGAGTCTAAACCCGGTCTCGGCTGCGTAGTCTACAGCACCCCCACATGTTCCCACCGTCGCTCCTTCACGGCGCGTTGGACAAGGTGGCTGAGGACGACGTTCACGGCCGAGCTCTGGTGGCTGCTCCTCGCGGCCATCCCCCTTGTCTTTTGTGGGGCATGGGTCGCCGAGCTGCTTAGGGTTGACGGAGATCGGGCCGTGGTAGATGCGGGTGGCGGTGCTTGATAGTGGATTCAAGTCATCTTAAAGTCACGTATAGCGCGTCCGAGCACTTCGGATTTCTTTTTGTTAGCCATCTTTTGGGGGGTATCTGCTTATTTTTTTTTTTTTACATCGGGATGATTGTTTGGACGGGGAAGATACAAATACTCCGCTGGCCGGGGACCACAGTGTACTCACATACCCGGGTTTGGGGCGTTGATCATGATGGTTGAAGATGGCCGAGTACTATCACGCATAGGGTAATTATAATAAATGACGGGCATGACATAAGAGCGCGCGCCCGAAAACGTCTTTGTTAACACTTCGTCATTATCTGCCGATAAGGAAGCTTTCTAATAATACACTTGCCCTAACTCGTTACAACGTATTATTGAACCTAGTCTACAAGTGCAGGCCCGTGAACTGAAACAGGTCAAAGTTTGGAGCTATTTAAATACAAGTAATACCACTTGGCAGGTGCTTGGGAAGAGACTAATACTGGTGACGGGTGGGGGGATCCTTCGTGGGCGCAGCATCATGGATACATTGTAAGCGGGTCCCGTGATCCTGGGCCCACCCATACGGCGCCCGTCTTGGATGGCGTCTTACTAGTAATCTCGTGTCGGTTGCTCCCTTCCTTCCGACTACACATTTTGCTTTCTGGCAGAAATGATATTACTATAATAACGCGCCCTGGCCTTCTCGACTTTTCTGTGGACCCGTATGAGCGGTGTCACTCTCGTTGAACGCTGCCCACACTCATTCCCCCCTTACACACACCACACCGTGCCTGAATGTCGCCCTCGGATTGGTCGCTCTCCCCCTGAGATTAATCTGCCCCTTGCTTCGCCCAGAAAAGGTGGCGGCCCGCTAAAAAGCTTATCTGTCGCCAAGCTACAATTAACGCGACCACCTATTCATTTTGGTGTAATAGTTAATTCACCTTCTTGTTCCATTCTCCCCGGCGTGGAACGAGGAACACATTCAAGATGAAGGGCCGCCGTAAGTTCCTCGTCGTCTGCGCGGCCGTCACCACAGCCATTCTCTTCTGGTCTACGAAGGACGACTACTACACCCACCCTCATCCGCCCCCACGGCGTCCTCCTCCTCCGCCTCCTCCTCCCCCTCCAGCCCACGATGTGACGAACCTCAACCCGGCGGCGCCGGACTCACACGATGACGCCTCCGTCGCCGCCGAGCCCTTCCTTGACTTCTCCCACACAGATCGCCCCTTCATGCCCACCTCCGACCCCCTCTGCGCGCGCCTGCCCGGCCTGAACAGCAGCATCGTCCTCATCGTCAAGACCGGCGCGACCGAGGCCTCCGACAAGCTCCCCACCCAGCTCCAGACCATCCTCCGGTGCGTGCCCGACCTCCTCGTCTTCTCCGACATGGAGCAGACCTTCGCGGGCCTGCACGTGCGCGACTCCCTCGACACCATACTGGACGACGTCAAGAAGAATCCCGACTTCGACCTGTACCGCGCCCAGAAGGAGTGCCTCGTCAGCCAGGGCGACTGCACGCGACACCGCGACAAGGGGAAGGAGGGGTGGAACATGGACAAGTACAAGAACATCCACATCGCCGAGAAGGCCTACTCCCTGCGGCCCGGTCGCGACTGGTACGTCGTCATCGACGCCGACACGTACCTGTTCTGGACCACACTCGTGGTGTTCCTGGAGCAGATCGACCCCGCGCGCAAGATGTTCCTAGGCAGTATCGCTCACTACAAGGACTTCCCCTTCGCCCACGGAGGGAGCGGGTATATCGTGTCCCGCGGCGCGATGGACGCCTTCGTGGGGCAGAACCCGGGGATCGGAAACAAGTATGACCAGAGGGTCACGGAGGAATGCTGTGGGGACTGGATGTTCTCGAAGGCAATGAAGGAGACCTCGGGGATCTCCGTCACCCAAGCGGTTAGTACACCCCCACGCAGAGATCGCATATTGTGTGGACGACTTGAAGTAGACGAGATGACTTATTTTTGATTTCAAACCCTTTTAGTTTCCCACCATAAACGGCGACAAGGTCTGGAGCATGCCATTCGGCCATACGCACTGGTGCCACCCCCTAGCCACCATGCACCACATCGTCCCCGAGGAGATGTCCTTCTTCTGGGAGTTCGAGATGAAGCGCTACCTCAGCACCAACCCCTCCCCCGACGCGAAGCCCAACCCCGTCCTCCTCAAGGACATGTACAAGGAGTACTTCCTCCCCAGACTCACCAGCCAGCGCGAGGACTGGAACAACATCAGCGAGGACATCATCTACCTGGGCCGCGAGCCCACGGATGACGAGAAGAACCGCGTCGTCCCGGAGAACAAGCAGACCGACGTCGAGAAGGTCGCGCACGCCTCGATAGAGAACTGCCGCGCGGCGTGCGAGGCGAACCCCGAGTGCTACCAGTACTCGTACTGGGGCGAGGGGAAGTGCAACCTCAGCAACTCGTTCAAGATCGGGTACCCGGCGAAGCACGAGGAGGAGGTCACGAAGAGGCAGACCGCGGGGTGGCTCGAGGACAGGATCAAGGCCTGGGTCGAGGAGCAGGGAGAGTGCGAGGAGGCCAAATGGCCCGACACTGCTCCGGGCTTCTTCTCCAAGTGGATGCCTTAGGTCTGGCTGCTCTAGCGTCAGGATGTACGTTTTTGATGTGTGCGTTTCACGGCCCGCCTGCCCCAGGGCAAGGGGGCAAATTGTTTGCTGCTTTATCGTTTCGGTAACGCCTATTGGCGGTGTTATTATATTGATTAGATTATGGAGTTTTGGGGCATGGAATTGTTATAAAGGATATATCGGCTTCATGCGCCGTTCTAATTTGAGCACGTTGCTTCTCCTCGCCTTCTTCTCCTTCATTCTGCCTAGTCCACTCATTGCTATTTATTCCTGGCTCTTCCGCCGTTCGACCCAGAGCCAGGAGTTGGTCCGAGAAGCGGGCGTCTAATACCCCTGACGCCCCTTGGGCTCTCTCGCCCACCTGCCTCCCAATATGTCGGTGGCCTGGGGGGCTCCCCCAAGTGCTGCCAGGCGCCCGCCGCAGGATCAGCCCTTGCCCCATCTCACATCCGGCCCTCTGCTCTGTAGGCCGCGATCTTGTCGAGGATAACCTGGCAATCCGCCCATATTCTCTCCCGATTCTGCAGCCCCTTAATCTTTTCCGGGTTCCGCCAGAAGAACATGAACAGCCGCCGCCAGTCCACCCCCGTCTCGGGCAGGAAATAGGCCGGCTGCGGGTGACGGCCCTCCCTTTCGCTCTCCTCGGCAGCGGCGAACTCTGCCCGTGCGTCTGCTATCGCAGCATCCAGGCCATATCCCTCTTCTTTATCCTCGTCCACACTCACCCCGCGACCAGGCCTCTCATACCTCACCTGCCTTTCATGCCTCTCCTTTCTCTCCTGCCTCTCCTGCATCAGCACGGAAAGCCTCCATGCGGCAACTTCGGAGGGCCGCTCCTCCTCCCACCCCCGGCCCAGCGTCGCCTGCTCCGGCTTCGCCGTCGTTGCCCAGAACGAGTAGGGCATGTCGCACCACGCCTCCCAGAGCCACGGCGCTGATCGAATCAAGAGGCTGCGGAAGAACGACGGCGGCATCCTGCGGAGATCCAAACTGGCGTCGGCCAGGTTCGCGACGTCTAGCCACTCGAGGTGCGAGAATATCTCGAGCTTCAGCTCGACAGGTAGACAAGAGAAGGGGTCGCCGGACGAGTCGTCCTCTGTTTCCATATCACGAGCGGTGCTATCTTTTTCGCCTGGGGTTTCCGGGTACTTGAATAGGTCCAACAGCGACAGTAGCCTTAAGGGAAAGCAGGGGTTCGCGGCCAACCACTCATCACCAGGTAGATGCTTCCACCTGTGTCCCGTACTCCTCACCACGGCAGGATGTCTCGGGAACTGGTGGAATTTCAGAAAGTTGGCTTTAAAGTTGGCCCCAATCTGGCGGGGATTCGCCAGGGCCGCGAGGAAATCCTTGACGTTGATCTCCGCCTGGTACCAATCCGACAGAGCCTCGAGGCCCGAGGTGCCGAACCGCCGCAGGCTTGCCCTTTTATACACCTCGAGACAGTGCGGGTGGAACGGCATGGCGTACCCTTCCGCCACGGAATTCTGATCAAGGAAGTTGGTCGCCTTGAGCTTGACCATCGTCCTCCCGTGCCGGCGCGGGAAAACAGAGGGGATGGGGATCGACTTTCGCATCCGGACCCTTCTGGTGGGCCCGGTAAGGACATACTTGAATCCCTCGAGCTCCTCGTCGTCCGGCTGAGGGCGGCACGCTGGCTCGAGAGGGGATTGTAGGGGGATGAGGAACCGGGCCGTGGTGCACCCGCTCATCTCCTCAACGGATATGCGGTGGCCGTTGTATCCTTTTATGCATCGGCAGTCTTTGGCCGCTACGTGTTCATAGCGGCCATGTTCCATATCCTTCGGCTGGCAGACCGTTTCCCGTATCGAATATGCGGAGGAGTCGTAGATAGACGAGAGGAGACGCATATAGGCGTCTCGATCCGGGGCCGTGGGATCTGCAACCACCTCCTGCGAGGTCTCCGAGTCCGATTCCGCTTCACCGTCTTCACCACTTTCAGACTCAGGCGAAGTATCGTACTCGTACGGTTCTGACTCCTGGTAGCTTTCGTAGGCGTACTCACTGCCGCTGTCGTGATCGGCTTCCTCGATCGGTGTCTCGACTCGCTCAACCGCGAAGCACTCGCCGCAGGACTCAAAAGACGCCCTATTTGCGTACACGAAGGATGTTGGCAGGGTGGCGAAGTTCCAACCCGCATCGTCCTGGCCGCACCAAGACGAGCTAAAGGGCTCCTCGAGGTGCCGGATTCGGCTGATGTTGAAGCTCACGCCGCATATCTGGCAGCAGACCTCTTGGTACTCCGGCCAATCCTGGTACTCATCCTGGTCAAAGTCATCAGGAGGTAAGGGCATGATATGGTGTGGGTACCAATCATCCGGGTGCTCAAACTCAGGAGCAGTAGGTAAGGGGAAAGACATGGTTCTTCCTGGATGCAAGCAAGACTTGTCACCCTTCGTGAAGAAATTAATGGGGCGAGATCGTGAAGTGAGGATATTGGAGTGATAAAAAGTGTCAGGTGGAGGAAGGTGCTGAAGTGTTGGGAGAGTGGTGCAATAATAGTCTCGCGGCCTCATGCGTACTTGCATTGGTATTGGCCCAGCCCCACTTTCCTTCAGGTAACACTACAATGTCATATACGGGTAGGTGCAATCCTGGTGGAGCAAATCCCACCGCACTCGTATGTAACTTCAAATATAGTTGTTTTCTGGTGAGAGCTGCTCGAAGTTAGACCCATAAATACATTTAGTTAGTTAATGGCGAAAAGATGACCGACCCGGGAAGTCCACCTTCGAGAGCATTTTGACTTGGAGAATAGGCTAGACCCCAAGAATGATGTTACTTGATACTTCTTCTCTACTTGCATTCAGGTATTTTGCTCATTGGTGAGGGGAAGGATGGAAATCCCTACCAGTTGCATAAAGGCTAGTGTGCTTGTAATTGTCCTATCATCCTATGGGAGGCTAGCATAAATCCTGGCACCATTTTGTAACTGACTATCCAACTAGACACGGACACTAGAACTCGAGTTGAACCTGATGCCTATTGCAACTCGACGCCCGCAGACGTAGGGAACACGGAGGGAATATCTAGAGAATGCTTCAGTGCGCTATATTCGCGCAGAAACGGGGGACAGTCTCATGCTAGCACGTGCCCCCGGTGGTCAACTAGATGTAGTGTGTCTCATCCTATTGCCGTCTCTTCCGGAGAGGTACCACGTCAGGTACGGAATCCGCATCCGTGGGCTCTACTTACCAATTTTACGTTCTACACCGCCCACGACCGAGGCTCAGAACATGGCCTTTCTACCCTCGGCACCTATGAAACCTACTTACTTGTTGCAACAGGTCACCATTTCCGCGCAAATGTCCGCTCGGGGGGAGAGCGCTCGATGCCGGAGGTAAATCAGTTCTTGGAAGCAGCGCGCAAGGCCCCCTAAGCCGAAGGAAGACGCATGCGTGGGCTTGACGGGAAGGTCGGAACCCCCATGGAGATACCTAGTAGAGCGTGAACCATTCCAGCCTGTCCCCCATCCATGATGCCGTTTATATAGCAAGCTCCCACTAGCTTAAAATTCTCCCCTTCCGGTCGAACCACGTACGCTACCCTCCCACCATCAAGCACGACGATTTCATCGCCGGGTTCAACGAATATGGAGAAGGCGTACCACTGATTCCATAGTAGAGCACAAGCTTCGCGGGTGTATTCTGTATCGCCTGGCGGTTGGCTTGTATATTTCACAGCATCGACGCTTCTCCCCTTGATCTGTAGGAGGCGGCTCGTCTCCTGCATCTTCGTGAACGACAGACGAGCCTCCGGAAGCGTTGAAGGTGGACAGGCTGAAGAATTGGAGCGGGGTGTCATCCCACGCTGCGACCCACGACGGCAGGTTAGGGACACTTGAGGTGACGAAGCCATGGCACGAGCTCATGACATTCAGGTTTCTCCTATTCATGATAATGCCCCGACAGACCTCCGCGTACAACTCTGCCGCCGTCTTCCTGTAATCCGGTGCGGGAAACATGTTCTCCGGGTCCGACCACGCGCCCCCGAAAAAGCCAGGGGCTCCGTAGATCTTATCCCTCGGGTCCGTCGCATACGAATTCCTCGTAGCGTTCGGAATCATCGGCGCCTTCTCCCCGGGTGCCGAATCCTCCGTCTAGAAAATTGCGCATGTTGAACTCGTGGAACTCGGCGGCCAGGAACGACGTGATGAAGTCGATTTCCTCCGCCGCCTGGCCCCGTCGCACCAGGGCGTCGATGACCACGGTCAGATTATGGAAGGCTCCCGTCTTCCCACCGCAGAGGAGGATGGCTGATTTCGAGAGGGCGAGCTCCTGGACGGTCCAGAGGCCAGGCTCTTCGAAGAGAAGTAATGATCGTCATCATCGTCATTATCCTCCTTGGATTTCCAGGTGTAGGATAGGGCAGCGAGAGAAGGGTAGTTGTCGAGAGAGAACTCGATCGACCCTTTGGAAGGGCTGGCAGGGGGCAAGTGAACAAAACAGATTGAGTGAGGGTTTCGATGGGGGTGTGCTTGTATTTATATCGTACGGGAGGAGGTTGGCGCTCATCGGCCATGGTAGATCGTAATATTGGAGTGTCTCACTTCTTACGCGGGACGCGGCGAAATGTCATGCGCGTGACGCGGGAGGATAGACACTCGCGTGCATATCACCACCTATGTTTTATGCGCGTATTGTGCAGGCTGCTAACAACTGCATATAAGCAGGACTTGCCTGCAGTGAACTCCATACTCTGCATGCACCTTCCAGTGCAACCTGCTTAATATCAGAAAATGGCAGACACCCAACTACAAAGGGATCACCTTGCTATCTTACAGGGCCACCGATTCTCTAGGGGTAACAGAGTTTTATGGGCTAAAGGCGAGGCAGTCTCAACCCCATCATAAATTCGCTCAAGTACGAGTAAGTAGAAAGCAATAAACAGTGCCACCCCAAACATTATACAAGAAACTTCACCCAATCATACAAACGCCGCCCCATTCACGCCCAGTATCTGCCCAGCAATCCACGCACTATCGTCACTAGCGAGGAACGCCGCCACCCCCGCAATCTCCTCCGGGTCCCCGATGCGGCCGAACGGACTCGACGCCTTAATGGCACCCAGGACCTGCTCGCTCTTCCCCTGGAAGAACAGCTCCGTGGCCGTCGGCCCCGGCGCGATGGCGTTGACCACGATCCCCTTGGCCCCCAGCCCCTTCGCTAGTAGTCGTGTCATCTGCTCGATCGCCCCCTTGGTAGCATTATAGAGTAGGTACGGCGGCGCGACGGACGTAGACCGCGTGAGGCCCGAGCTGACAAGCACGATGCGCCCGCCGGGCGCCATGTGCGGGAGGGCCTTCTGCACGAGGAAGTACGGCCCCTTGACGTTGAGGTTGAAGGCGCGGTCGAAGTCCTCCTCGGTGGTGTTCTCCACCGTGCGCATCGGCATGATGCCCGCGTTGGGTATCACCACGTCGATCCGCCCGAAGCGCTCGACCGCCGCGGCCACGAGCCGCTCTAGCTCCGGGACCGACCCGGCGTCGGCGCGGACGGAGATGGAGTTGTCGCTGCCGATGAGGGAGACGAGCTCGTCGGCGGCGGCGGCGTCGGACGCGTAGTTGACGACTACTTTCGCACCGGCGGAGGCGACGCGGAGGGCGATGGCGCGGCCGATGCCCTTTGTGGCGCCGGTGATGAGGACGACTTTGCCGTTGAGGCTGGAATTGGGAGTAGGACTAGTGGTGCTGGTAGAAGCCATCGCTACGGGTTTTGGTGCTTGTTTTGCTTATGAATGCTGGTTGTAGCTCTAGGATGCGGATGAAGGCATACAATTATTTAATTTTCTGGATAGGATTTATGAGGGGCGGATAGATAGCTTAAATATATCCGCCAGACCATTATATGAGTGGTATCGTGGGTGGCGCTGTGCTCATTGTCGCTCTCGCGCGATCGGAGTTAAGCGACTATGTACATACAGTAGGACTTAAGATGCTCCGCCGGAAGACCGAACCATATTATCGGTCGGAGTAGCCGAGTAAGCTGCATATGTTTGCCAATTGCATACAATCCCAGGATTTCTTAATGCTGTAGTTGTATGCCATGGAATTCCCGGCCCATCGTTCGGCCAAGGTATACCCAAAGCTATGTACGTGTAATAATTGTAGTTCTCTTCAAGCTCCTGTTCTCTCCATCCTCTCAATGTTTAGCTATATGTACCTCTCTCTGTATGAACTTTGGACTTCGCTCCCGCTTTCACTCTACTCAACAGCGCTGCAGCTTTAAAGCCCCCCAAAATATAGAACGCCTCAGGGATAAATGTATATCATAGTATCGAAGTCGCTCGGATTTCTTCCTCGCGCACGGATTGACATCCTCGGCCGTGGTCCCGCATGTTGGGGTATTATTCCGCCACGATATTTCCGGACACGCCCGCGCGCGCCCCGAAGCACCCGGAAGCGAGCGCTGACGAATTGCTCAACACAGATGTTACATTGCGATGCGATTGCAACATTGAGATCCTTGATGGGGGCTATAAACGAGGCGGACGGAGACGTTGGCTTTCCCTCTCCCTTTCCCATCCGTTTCCCTTTCGTCTTTGCTTGATATTCCCTGCTCTACAATTTCTGTAAACGGAGAATATACATAATCCTTCCTCTCGCTGCTCAGCTTATACGTTTTCTTCTCCCAAGATCAAGCACACCTCTTATCGAAATGGCCAACGCAAACCTCCAATTTCGCCTCGCAACTCCGGAAGATGCCCCTCAGATCCAGCAACTGATCCAGGCCGCCTTCCGCTCCGACGACAGCCGGCCGAACTGGACGGCGGACCCGGTGCTGAACGCACGCTATACCATTTCCGTCGACACAGTCCTCGACGGGATCACCTCTCCCGACAAGGAGCTCCTAGTAGTCACCGACGCCAACGGCACGGACGGCGCCGCTATCGTGGCCACCGTCGGAGTCGCCAAGGCCGGCGCCGACCTCGCCAGGATTTACAACCTCGCGCTGGACCAGAGGTATCAGCGCGGCGGGCTCGGGCGCCAGGTGCTCACCCACGCCGAGGATTACTGCCGGCGGGAGTGGGGCGTGAAGAAGACCGGGCTGAACGCGCTCTCGCCCCGCCAGGAACTTATAAGCTGGTATATGCGCCGTGGCTATGTGAAGACGGGGACGTCGCCATTCCCCGCTCAGGCGACCGAGGGGATGGGCCTGCCGGAGATGTGGTTCGTCGAGCTAGAGAAGGATTTGGATACGGCTCTTATTGGAGACGCGGCTATATGAACCGGGGCTTCTGGAGTGAGGCTCCACGTTGAGCTCTCCACTTATACCGAACCATAGCCATTGAACCTAGAATTTCTCTTGCATTAAGCCAATTCACATGCAAACCCTCCGAGCATTTCCCTAGACTGACATGATTTTCAACTTGTGCCCCCCAGTACAATGTTATCTTTACATTCAATGGTCACAATCAAGGAAAATTACATGTACGTATGCTCTCAAGGGCGTCATTTACATATCTCGCAGATCCCACAACGTCATCTTTCATGTCACCCACGCCCTTCAACCCCTCACTTCCAATCCTTCAAAAGCCAACCTCGATTACAAATTACATGCATTCATTACCTGTTCACTAATCCAACCCAGTCCAACCCAACCCCGCTAGATTTGGACACTTTAGTACATACTAGAATAATTTATTCACATCACCAAAAATGGGAGAAGAAGAAACAGTCGAAATCACCTCCCAGTGCCTGTGCAAGGCCCACGTCTTCATGGCGTCTGTCAAGGCATCGGCGCTGCCCCTGTCCTTCATGCTGTGCCACTGCGAATCGTGCAGGCACAAGACCGGCTGCCTCTACTTCTCCGACGTGCGCTGGCCGGGCGCCGCCGACGTGGACCTCTCCGGCCTGCAGAAGTACTACTTCTCAGAGACTCTCGTGGACTACTTCTGCGGGGAATGCTACAGCCCCATGTTCTGCAAGCGGACCGATCCGGGCGCGAAGGCGGGGGTCTGCACGGGGTCTCTGAGCAGTAGTGCCCCGAACCTGCTCGAGTACGGGTCGCACATCTTCGTGGGCGACACGCTGGACGGGGGTGCCACGCCGTGGCTACGCAAGGGCCATATCAGCGGTCAGCACCTCAGGCGATGGAAGGGTTGGAATGAGACGTCTAACCGAGCGGGGGAGGAGCTTCCCCCCTCTTGGCCGGAACCGTCGAGTCTCCCGAAACCAGAAGGGAAAGTCCTCCCGGGGACCACGCCGTTCTACTGCCACTGCCGCGGCGTGAACCTCCTGCTACGAAGCGCCGCCGATCTGGCGATGGTGCCTGAGGGGGATCTTCCCTGGTACGTCGACCCGACGAGCCACAAGTACCTTGTGACTTCCTGCGCGTGCGAATTATGCCGCCGCTCCTGCGGCGCGGACATGACTAGTTGGACGTACGCCGCGCTCACGCACGTCGAGTTCCCCACGGCGGCGGCGGCGGCGGGGGACGACGCCTCACCGGAAGCTAGGCCCTTCCCCCTGAGCGCCACGGCGCTCAAGGAGGCCGTGTCCGCGAAGGACCGCGACCCGCGCCTGGGGACGCTCGAGTTCTACCAGAGCTCGCCCGAGGTGGAGCGGTATCACTGCTCGAGGTGCTCGGCGCAGATCTTCTACGTCGTCAGCGACCGGCCGGACATGGTCGAGATTGCGGTCGGGCTGATCAGCCACCCCAGCGGCGCGAGGGCGGAGGGCCTGCTGAGGTGGGATTATGCGAGTCTCGCGGACGACGAGGGCCGCGCGGGGGGATGGAGGGACGGGCTCATTGGCGAGACGAGGAGGGAGCGGGAGGAGTGGAGAGTGGAGAGGGGATACCCGGAGGTGTGGCGTAAGGTTCGGGAGGAGAGTCTGAAGGCGAGGTCAGTCGTTCTGAGTTAGGTATATGGTGCCGGAATGAAGATCTTCCTGGTTTCTTGACAGGGAGAAAATGATTAGTATTCCATCATCCGGTTTTCTGAACATGCATATGTGATGGCCCTGTCAAACCTGCGGATATCTGCGCTACTTTTGGTGGTGTGATCTGTCAATCGGCTGTCCGAGTGTGACGCCGGGATTTGAATGGCTGAGGACGAGCTAGTGGCATGTACGGAAGCGGCATCAGGTTACGCTTCCGCATCTGGCAGCGGTGAAGGCTGGGGTAAGTGGTGTGCGATGACTGAGGATCATCTCATGTCCGGCCTAAGATGAGGTGGAGGAGAAGTGACGTGAAGGAATGTTTGATGCTAAGCTGAAGCAGTGGATGTCCGAGAGTGTCGAAGGGCCGGCCATCTGGCACTAAGGGGTTGGCCACGCGGGGTGAGGAGGCGGGCCGAGCCTGCTGCGGGTTTCCGGTGACTAAATTTCTTACTGGTACAGAGTAATAGAATATGGTAGGGCGCAGGTAACTCGGAAGAGAGAAGAGAGGGGGTGGTGATTATGATTTTCAGCTACTACGTACATCCGCGACGAGGTTTAACTCGGACGAGACCTTTTTGTCGATCCCTTGCTCGATTACGAGCATAGCTAGTGCGAGAAGTGACGATAGGGTCCGGGTCGGGTCCGGGTCCGCCCGTCTCGTCCAGCTGCTTTGACAATGTCCGGGAGACACGAAAATAGGTCTCGTTGGCTGACCAGCCGCGGAAATTGGACCTTGATGGGTTTCTACCCACCGCTAGCACTGCCTCGCATTGCGTTAGTAATGTCTCGCCCATGTCAGTGTCTCGTCCTAGCTGCGTTGTCTGTTTCCGACAAGGACTGTCTGGTGCCTTGGTATTATGGGAGTGCTTTTCCTCAGGTGACGCTGAGAAATATTGGTTGGTGAGACATCACGACTCGTCGTGGCGCCAGAAATTATTCACTAAGTAATCCAGGCACACGCTAGCGACATCATTTTGTGTCAAAAAACCCCTTTTTGGGAGCGGGTAAACGCTTGGCGGTGCCGTTCCCGCGCATCGAGCGGCGGTGTATGTAATAACTTGTTATGTACACTACAGGCGATGCTATAGCGCCTCTCGGGAGGACTACCCAATGGGACGCTAGCGACGACATAGCATACTTGAAAATTTTATGAGCTGTATAGGCTGAGGTTGGAAAAAGAATTATGCGTCGTACGAAGCTAGGGAGGCGTCGGTAAGGGGAGCGCTTGCTCGACCTGGTGGCTACAATACGAGGTCTTGGGAGACGCATCTATCCTCGCCGGAAAACGCCAACCTCGAAAAAGGGTTTTTTGTTTGTTCCCCGGGTGGGGACCTGGCCTGGCCCGACGACGCCTTGCTTCCTGCTCCCCTACCTTCCGCGCTGAGATCGGCAAGGCGAGGGGGGGAAATACAGGTAAAAAGGGCTGACGACGTTTTCCAAGGCGTAAATCATGGCGTAAATATTGATTGCCACCCCCGCGTATACCTGCAGAACAGAACAGGGCCCCATGGCCCTATTGCCTTGCCCCAGGGTAGCAAAATTCTGATCGTCGGTGACGTCGTGAAACCTTCCGGCACCAATCGGGAAATCACGACTAGGCACGGTTTCCCCAGTTTCCCCAGAGGCGGGAAAAATTTTGACTACAGCCGGGGAGGCAGGGGACGGGGGGGGGACAAAGCGGCTATGAAACCTAATCTAATCATATTAACTAGCTACCGGGCGACCGGACTCGGGAATCACCCCCTGGGCCCCTCCAGTGACACCCTAGTCCCAGTTCGTCGCCCCCGTACCCGATTACTATTACGTGTGTTCCTGCATGCATGTTTGCTTGTACAAGTAAGTAAGGGAATGCCGTGTTATGATGGATCAGAGCCTTGCCTGCATCGTTGAAAAAGGAAGGTGAGCGGCATGGGGCGGTGAACATTGACGACTCGCATGAGATGAGTTTCTTGGCCCGCGGGTATTGGGGGCGTACGTAGGGTGCTGATCGGAGATTTCGGCTTCACATCGGTGAGGTTGGAAATGTCAGACAACGCACTCTTAGTCCTGCTTTCAGGGGAATCACACGGGCTGAAGGGCGGGTAGCTGCGTGATATAGGCGGGCGGCGTCTTACCTACATGTACCTTGATGTACCTGAAAGGGTGCTGGGAGACATGATTGATTACTATACTGCAGGCTGGGGGGGAACGGGAAGGGAGTAACAGCCTGCATCCTAGATGGGGCTCTCATGACATTCGAGAGTGGCGTCTGACCTCGAGGATGATCGTCGCCCCCTGGGAAGATTGGGCTGAGAGACCTGCTCGTTAGACATGGTCTCTCTGGGAAAAGCAACCCGCTCACTCTAGACCTCTCCAGACTTAGTCCGACGAGCTTCAGGAAGCGGCAGGGAAGCCAATTTCGCATGAGTCCAGAGTACGATCGATTTGGGGATAAAAGGGACCAGATCCCTCCATCATCCAGCATCCTTTCCTCTCCTCATCATCATCCACTCATCAAACAATCAAACAACTCTTAATAACCAACTCTCCAACACACTCTCTCAACCACTCTCTTTCTAAACAACCACCACTCCCAACAACCACCAACTTCAAAATGTTCGCCATCCAGACTCTCGTTGTGGCCTTCGCTGCCTTCGCCGCCGCCTCTCCCCAGGGCTCCAAGGGCAAGTCCGTCGCCGACGTCCAGGCCACCTGCTCTGGCAACGGCAGCGGCAACCAGATCTCCTGCTGCAACGTCAGCAAGGGTGACACCGGCCTCGACATCCTTGGAGGACTCCTCGGCGGTGCCTGCTCTCCCATCTCCATCCCCATCGGTCTCGTCGCTGCTGCCGTCCCCATCACCGACTACTGCAACACCCAGGTCGCCTGCTGCTCCGGCGACCAGACTGTAAGCAATCTCTCCTCCATCTTCTTCCTCCACTTCTCTCCCGCTTTACTAACACATCTGCTATCCAGGGCCTCGTCAACGTCCAGTGCCTCCCCATCTCCGTCTAAGCGGCTCCCCAATGGGCCCGGTTCTCATGGCCCGGACGCTCCAGACAGGTGGCATTTAGTCGGTGGCTTCCGGTTTCCCGGTCGCGGCTTGCAAACTCCATGGCGTGAAGCATTTACTTTCGACAGAACAGATCCGGTGGAGGATGTGGTGTTTGGATTTGAAAGGGGTTTAGACGGTAGCTTATCGTATTAATAGATATACATCGTTGCCGAACCTCTTGTGCCTTTTCAATAATCTTCTGTGCTCGCCGCGTCTTTGCTCATACGCCATCTTGAAACTTTCCACCCCTTTTCTCATCGAGTTCTGCTTCCTCTCCTGAACACCACCCATCTATATTCACTAACGGATCAGATCCCATCGCAACCACTAATACTGATCCCTTCAGCACCCTTTATCTAGGGAGACGATGTAAGTCGTCTCCATAAATTTCGTCACATGGGGGAGAATCTGGCCAGTTGGGGAGGACCAGAATAAATAGGTAATACCTTTGGACCACGGCCGTCCTCCTGAGTTACCCCTCCCGCGGGTTGATTATTCCTCGATCTTGTCATGCTTAGTATAGTTTTCCACAAAAAGTGGTTGGTCGGTCGTCTATGAGATGTGCAGCATATTTTTGATTTTGTGTGTAATTATACATTTAGACTGACACTGTGTGGCGTTTATGCTTATCTGAAAGGGCGCTTGAGTGTCGCGTCAACTTGATGGGCGACGTGTTCTCCTAGAGGAATTCAGCTTCCACTAACTAATAATAGCTTTCACGTTTTCGATTTCATTGAGCCTTTTTTTTAAACCCCAAAATGGCGCCTAGACGACCTCCACCGCCGGTGCTCAAGCGCTCGGGTTTTACTCTT
This sequence comes from Cephalotrichum gorgonifer, assembly GCA_900312665.1. Lineage (NCBI taxonomy): Eukaryota > Fungi > Ascomycota > Sordariomycetes > Microascales > Microascaceae > Cephalotrichum > Cephalotrichum gorgonifer. The sequence goes on from ONZQ02000002.1 coordinate 455,872, forward strand.
CGCGGTGACACTTTCGGCGTTGAGAAGCACAGCCGAGTTGAACGCAAGCGCCTTAGCGAACTCTTCTTCCCGGAGCGCCTGCAGGAAAAGTGGCAGCAGCGCATGGCGGCCTCAGAGGCGAGCTCGCTCTTCAAAAAGCCCTTCTTCGCTGCACAGCTGCGCTACTAGGGCATCACCCCTCCGCCCAGGGCCGGCGTCAGCGACCTCAAGAACCTGCTCAAGGAGGCTGTCGCAGCCGGCAAGGTAAGTTACCCTGCGCCCTCCAGCAGCCATCCCCCTCTTCTCTCAAAACTAACTAACACGAACGCGTGTGTTTTTAGTGCGAAAATGTGCAGATAATGTTGTAGAGCTGGAGCGATCGATGAGGGCAGAGTATGAGCCCATATTCCGTGCATGGGACGCGGAGCAGAAGGCGATTGAGGATGTTGCCTGGTCCAAGCGCGAGACGCCAACGGAGCGGGCGGAGATGGACCCTGAAAGGTTCATCAGCTACTACTTCCTCGGCGACGACGGGAAGCCGGATCCCTCGAAGACCAAGGAGCCCATTGCACTCTCCGTGACTGAACCATATTCGCCTCTTGGCTGGGAACTCTCCAGGGAGGTCACCAAAATCCCCGGCTTACACCATCGCCGGGGAGGTAGTTACCTCGACTACCCTGCTACCATCTATGTCGGCTGGGACAAAGATGAGGTCGATGGCCTTGCGCAGAAGGCCACCGAGGAGGCGGATCGACAGCGAAAGGCCGAGCTGGAGGGGAGATGGGAAGCTACCTCAGAGAAGCACCTGCAGCTTATTGAGAAGGTTAAGAGGGATGGGCTATTTGTGGATCCTACGTCAAAGGTGCACGTTGACCCTCACAAGTTCGTTGGCTCCTATGTCGTGCGTTGCAAGGAGATAGAGAAACAGTGGCCCCCAACCGAGAATTTAACTCTGGATGTAATTCTCGGGTCTCGCAATAATATCCTGGAGGCTGCTATGAATCTCTCCATGCTTGAGGGGACTATGCTCTTGGCCCTGTCGGAGAGCACTCTCGACGCAGTCGCACCCTCCGAAGAGTACCCGGAATACTCCGAGGACGACGACGACGACGAAGCTGGCGATGGGGAGCAGGAAACTGGATCAATCAGCTCCAGAAAAAGAGGCGCCCCGGCCACGGACACCACATCTGGCCCTCCGAGCAAGAAAGCGAAGGCGGATGTACCAGAGGGACGCGTCTTCCTTCGGGTCACTGGGCGGGAGACCGGCGAAGGTGAGGTCTTCTCCTTCCCCGAGAGAGGACACCTGGATTTCACGGACGATACCTACACGACGTTTACAGGCGAGGTAAATCTTCCACATGTGGGCGACAAGATTCCGATTGAAGGTCGTAAGGTCGATGCCGCCCCCAAGAGACAGCCCGAACCGTGGATAACCTTCTCGGGCGGGCGGTACGGGTTAGAGTTGGGTTTCAGGTGATCGATTCCCTGGTAGTATTCTTTCTTGATGTCTTGCAGCGCTAAGTAGGGGGGTTTGGGGGTTTCGTTTGTAGAGCGTGCGCACGCTAGTTGGGTTATGCTAGAACTAACACGTTCTAACATCAGGTAATATGTCGACTAGAAGATGGATCGCTTAAGACCTCCATGTACTTTAGATAGTTCAATTTTTTTTTCTTGTTATTATAGTGTATGATGGAGAAGTCAAGATATATATTCGGATGGTAGCTAAATTGCAGATAGCTGCGTCGCAATTTCTCCAGGCGAGATAGCACATGACTACATGGAGGGAATGACAACCTTATCCTGTCCTTTTGCGGGTACTTTTGACCCGTGTAGCCGCGACACTGTTGGACTGGTACAGCCACTTATACCCCATAGGCATATCTCTTCGACTACCAGTCAGGTATCATTAGAACATGGCGTCACACATCCATAGCCTTCTTTGTTACTATCGTCGCATTTCTCTGGTCCCGAGGCACATGCGCGGTCGCGGTCGCAGCCGAATGTGTATCCGTTAAGACATCCAAACAGGCGTGACACGTCAAGGCGGTGCATGGATGTATTATTAGAGTGCAAATTTCCTGGCCCACTCCTAAAATCTCGCGAGTAGTTACGAATGTGTAACTCTTGGTATTCAGCGCAGAATGCCATGCCATTCTCGCCAACAGAGCAGCTTGGCACCTTGCACCGCCATCTCGAAACGATCCATGCCAATCATTCCCAGTTATCGCGAGACTTACCGACGTAAAACCCCGCAATTTGAGTGACCAAAAAAGCTGGATGGCGAGAACATGTTTGCCAAGACTCACATCAAGTTATGAGGCATTACGAGGTATATTCCCAGCACCACCGTTGTGCAGGCGCAAGCCTCAACAGGGGTCGTCATGGACGCGTAGTCAAACCCGTGGCACCTGCAGCCATAGCCGAATCACAACGGTTCGCCAAGAGACTAAGGACTCTGTGAGGCGTCGATATGTGCTGTGGCCGTGGCGCAGCGAGGACTTGGGAGTCGACTGACTTTGGGTGGAACGGTGAAGCTAAGCCAATCCGGGGCAGGATATGTGCTTCTTATTGGGATGGCTGCAATTAATAATACAATGTTGTTGATCATGACGGCGATCGGGAGTCCAGGGTATGGACAACACAGTGGATTGAACATGTCACAACGGGTAATTGTGCACGCGGACGCTGCATCCGAGCTGCCAGTAATATGGAGTAATGCATCAAGTATTCGGCGGGGAGAGAGTAGACCACCCAATGAACGAAGATGATTGCAGATGCAGTTGCAAGGGTAGCTATATCATATTCGTTGCATTACGCATTCGGGAGTTTTTGTGAGTCCCGATGATCGGTGCAGGTTGAAACAGACCCAGCCATTTGATGCTGAAACATACGCCGAGCCCGGCGAGAGGGAACTTTTTCTTATTCCTGTCCCTTTCGAAGATATAATTAGCAATGCATATCGCCAAGGCTTTGATGGGCTTCGCCAAGACACGCATACGCATGCGAATTCAAGTGCCGCTCGCCTAACCAGTATGAGATCCGCGGTCCAATCTCCACCCTTAACACTTAGGAGGCTATCATAACCTGTTGTCGTGAGGAATATACTGACCGCTGCGCCAGCATTTGCTTGTACTTCTATATCCCGAGCAAGTTGATAGCTCTGATTATATATTCTACCGGCGTCCTCGTACATCTCGCAACATTCCATAACACAAACATAGCAAACTGACCAACACATTATACACACACATCCCACACCCATTTTATACCGTCTTCACAACTCACTTCCATTAAACACTAAAGATGCATCTTTCCAAGACTCTCCCTGTGGCCTCGGCCCTCCTCCTCTCCGCCCTGCCCCTCGCGGCGGCCGATTTCGACAGGGAGGACATCCCCACGGCCTGCACTACCATCTGCGAGCCCGTCCGCCAGCTCGTGCGCCTGTGCGACGTCGACGACGACGCCGTGGGCGGCGACCGCAACGAGGACCTCCTCGAGCGGCAGTGCATCTGCCAGAACACCAGCTTCGACGTCGCCAATGTGGCGGGCCAGTGCCAGGACTGCGTTGAGAAGAACTGGCGCAACGGCTGCCGTGATGATGATGATTCTGATGATGACGATGACGACAACGCCTGCGACGATGGCCGCGAGGGTAAGCCTAATCCGCTCCTCTTCCTACCCTACCTCTAAAAAGGTTGGGGGGCAAGATTAGGACAATTTAGCTGATTTGGAGCAGACATCAACAAAATCGTGAGGGTGTGCGGCTTCTCGAGCGTTTCCTATGATTCCGCCGCTACCTCCCAGGTGCAGACTATCAGTGTCGCTGCCTCCAAGGCCACCGACGTCGCCCAGCTCACCACCACCGTGAACCCGCAGGAGACGGGCTCCATCGGTATGGACTCACCCAATGGGGGCAACAATAACAATAACGACAACAGCAACAACAACAACCAAGGCAGCGATGACGGCAGCGGAGCAGCGCAGGGTGCTCTGCCCGGCATGGTTGTGTGCGTCTCTGGCGCGATCATTGCTGGCATCATGATGCTCCAGTAAGGGGGGAGGTTTTACGACTGAGAAAAAAAGAGCTATTAGGGCTTTGTCTACGCTCATCATGTCTCTGGATGACCATTCTTTTTATTCCGAGCCTTTGCTTGCTATGGGCGAGAAGCCCATGTTATGTTATACCCTATGGTGCTAATACCACACTCCTTAAATTCGTATAATTAATAATTCTTTGAACGTCTCTTCTTGGTCATCTACTACATGATGACCTCGATTGCGATACGTGTTGAGCGTCTATGTGTAATTAACGGACCGATGTAGTAATGACTCCAGATACCGAGTATCGGACTTCATCGGATGGAAATAGATTATTCTTTTCAAGATTAAAAATAGACCCCCGTTTGATCTACATGTTTTGTAGTAACCTTAAAATAGGGCTCTTCAGCCAAAGTCGGGTATGTAGTCCTACGCTCCGGATGATCGCCTTCATCCCCCTTATGCCAGCTTGGCTGTTCCAGGCTCTTTAGATCCCCACCTCGTCCTCTTCATGTACCTACGCTTCCGCCCCTATCCGCTTCGGCCAAGCCTCCCTACTCCATCAACTCTAGCTCTCGCTACTAAACATAACGCGCCCCAGCTGGAATCTTTGGTCAGTGGTATAACCCCAGCTTCCAAAATCCCCTCACTCCCAACGTGCAATTATAGACTGACACAACAGAACCTTGCTTATACTCTATTCCTTAAACCTGAATATTGGGAGCTTCCAAGAGTAAAGGCTTTATCCTTAAATCCACTACCCGTCAACGCCCTGCTAAAGATGCTACCGGCTACTTAATCTTCCATACTGTAGACGTGAAACAATATATTTTGCGAGCTCTCCTCCTTAGGAGTCAGCCGCCTCATGCTCCTTCAGGTGCTCTTTAAACCCTTCTGGTGTGAACTGGTCAAGGTATGTCCTCTCACTCACGGGTATAGACAGGCACTTCCGGCATGACAGCCCCCACTGGGCCACCTGCGACTTCCTGTCAAACCACGGCACCCGAATGATGGCCACGTAGCGAAATCCATTATTCGCATTTGTGTCTTCGAGCATCGTGAGCCGCGGTGTTCTCAGCGAAGACACCCGCCCGGCCTGCTCGGCGGCCCTCACTCGTTTAGTGTACCGAAGGAGCTGCATCTCGGTCTGGTCCGTGACGTACGCCTCCTCGAGGATGTCCGAGATGATCTTGGACCCGTGGATAATGGAACTGGTCCAGCGCGCGTGCCCAGCATCATACAGGACCGACCTCGGACCCGTCCGGGTGATACTCTGGCACCCAGGAGCGTACTTCCCCGGGTGGAGCCTCATTCTGGGCAGACGATTGGTTATTTCGTCGTCGAGGAGGAATTCCGCCTTCACTCGGGTCGTATCCCGCGGGAGGTACCGGTTCTTCGTCGTGAAGCAGGGGCGACAGAGGCGGATACAGGTGATGAGGTAGAGGTACCCGCCGAAGCCGTCGCAGTGGTGGCATTTCCACGCGCATAGCTCGTCGAAAAGGGTTTGCACAGCGATGGACCTACCAGTCTGGATGCGGAAGATGGCGTGCAGCGCGCTCGGCGCGTGCGTTGTGATGGCACGGTAGTGTGGGAGGGACTCGACGAGCGCCAGGGCCTGTTTGTTGACGCGGCGGAAGTCCAGGAGCGTTGTGATGTCAAGCTGGGCGAGAACCTCCTGGATAAGATCGAGTGGGAGGACCTCCAGGCCGCCGATGCTCGAGGGGGTCGACGACCATGCGAGCTGGCTAATGGTCTTGGGACCCGAGCAGGAACGGGGGAGGTTATCGCCAAGGGTACGTGCAAAAGAACCGTTGTTGATGTAGGCAAGATGGCCATATTCAGGGGGAACCTCTGGTTTTTCATCCGTGGTCGCCATCGCCATCGTGGCTTGTGCCGGAAAGTGCGGATGTCGACCGTTCGTCGCGTAGGGAGGAAATTGTCAACTTGTCTGGCATTTGCGGAAAGTGGAGGGACGATAGGATTGAATGTAATATCCTGAGCTGCTGTTATTGCGAAAAGATATGTGACCAAGACAAAATAATGAAGTTGATGAGGTTTGTTATACAACCCAACCTTCCAGAAAAGGGAGCCGTGCCGAGGTTACTCGCTGTGTGCCATCTCCAAGGGTGCAACTCTATTCATGTTTTTGGTACGAGGTGACTGGTACACTTTTGGCTCAGCTGGATTCCTGACGCGTGGTCACGCGGCCTATCACCGCGTCGATTTGGGGCAGGTGGCTAATACAGGTGCGACCATCACAACAAGGGCATTGAGGAACAAGCACCGAAGCGGCGGGCCGCCAAATGAACGCATTTCGATTACCGCCTTCGCCTCATCCGGTCCGGCTTCGAACTTACCTCCTCTGAAACTCGTGAGCCCTATTTTTAAAAACACTTTTTCCACTCCATTCAGCTGGTGCCAGGCGATGAGGCTATGCAATGGGGCGAGGGTGGGGCACTTTGTTTCAGCATTCTTAGGGGGGTCAATTCTTGAAGGCTGGGAGGGCAGTGCCTGTGTTACTACTAGTTGTCCCGATAGCGTGGTAATCTAGATTCAATACAGCCTGACCATTTCTCCGTGTGCATTCCTGTCGTGCCACTACGGGTAGTACCAAAATGAAGATTGCTCCATTCCTCCCGTTTGTGTGTCGCCACTGATTTCTGGCTCATCATGAGAATAAGATGCATGTGACCTCTAGTCGGACATTAGCGTCCTGCCGCCGACCATCATCTAGCGAAAACACCCTCGGTGTCTTGTTGTGGAAGATATATAGACTAAATTGGGAAGTATTACCCTGTAGGCTTGCACATGTATCGACTTACTGTAACACACAGGTAAATAACGAATGCTCTTGCTGATGCATCATACTTGAGCCATACTAACCGCGTTGAGTCTGCAGCTGCGCCCGCCAGGCCTAACTATTTGTAGGGCTCCATCATGGCTGTGCATAACTGAACAGCTGGCTGGCTGGCGGCCAGGCTGCTACACGGCGCAATATCCCCCCCGATTACTCCTGCCCACCCCCATTATCTCTGTCGCCAATGCCTTGGCAAATGGGAAAACACGCCTTGCAGAGCGCCTCGCATGAAGCAGCCCTATCTTGGCTGCCTATATTTTAACCATGGGATCGTCCACAACGCAGCCTGGGGGGCACTTCCCCTCTTACTCCCCCGATCGAAAGCTGTGTGCATGTACATGTTGTCTCAAGGCGCCGCCACGACGAGTACAAACTCGCAATCATGGAAGACGATTTTCCACGATCAGTAGCTGAAGCCCAGGAACACATCCGGCTCATCCGCCGCGAGAAGGGACTTGGCGACGGGCCCGAGCAAATAGGCAACAACGCAGCCGACCTCGAGTCAGCCCTCAAAGTGTGAGTTCATTTCTACTCCCTTTCTTGATTTCTTAGTATGTGGTATGTGACGTTGAACTCACAGAGATAATAAATAGTCTGTCGAATGATTTATATCAAACAGCGACCCACTTTCTCCTGGAGTTGATCCAGAATGCAGACGACAACTTTTACACGGTCGAGGTTCCAACCCTGTCCATCTCCTACTCCAAGGGCCGCGTCCGGATCGACTGTAATGAGCGGGGATTTAGCAAGAAGAACATCGAAGCAATCTGCCGCATCTGCAAGAGTACCAAAAGCGGCAACAGCAAGAGCGCAGGCTTCGTAGGGGAGAAGGGAATCGGCTTCAAGGCCGTGTTCAAGGTCGCCTCCACCGTCTGGATCTCGTCCGGGCACTACTCCTTCAGGTTCGACCGCGATGCTCATCTCGGCATGATTGCGCCCATCTGGGACAAGTTCCCCGAGAAGCCCAAGGAAGGATGCACGTCCATCTATCTGAAGTTGGCAAAGGACTGCGACGAGCGCCACATCATCGACGAGCTGCGGTTATTCGATGAGAAGATCCTAATCTTTCTCCGCAGACTGCGGAGGCTCGAGATCGATGTCAAGTCTGGTCCTATTGCTCTTCGGAAACCCATCATCACGAAGCCCTTCGAGACGATACTTAGTCGGCAAGGAGGGTCCTCGGAGCAGGCATCCGACATGGTGCTCATGAACAACGGGGTAAAGAAGCACTACTTCGTGTGGCGCCACTTGGCCAAGCGGATGCCCAAGGACTCCCGCCGGCCAGGAATCTCGAAGTCCGAGGTCGTTCTCGTCTTTCCCCATACCGGGCCCAACGAGCACCAGGTGCGGCCTATCATTCAAGAGCAGAGTGTCTACGCTTTCTTGCCAATCCGAAAGGCCGGTTTCAACGTAAGTTCGAAAGAGGATTCGTCCTAAAACAACAAGCATAAAACTAACGCCCCACTCCGCAGTTCCTCCTTCAAGCCGACTTTCTCCTATCCGCAAACCGTGAAGATGTCCATGTCGATTCGGCATGGAACAAGTCACTAGCATCAGCCGTAGCGGTGGCTTACGTCAATGCTATGGTCCATCTGGGAAACTTTCCCAAGGGGTTAGGGCACACATGGCCGAGCTATATCCCGAGCGTCACCGGCAAGACGCCGTTCTTCGAGGACATGCGACAGGACATCCTGAAGAGGCTTAAAAAGGCGGACGTCGTGAAGTCGCAGGCCGGTTCCAAGACGAAGCCCGAAAAGGTCGTCCAGGTCCCGTGGTACATGATCGACCCCGACGGGAACCCATTCATGATTAGCGACAAGAACAAGAAAGGGCTTCTGGCTTCGGGATACGACCCCGTAGCGTACGGGTACGGGTTGGATGTCCTAGGAGTCCGGTCCATGGACAACAATACCTTCTACAAGGAGATGGCTCTGGTGCTGAAGGGTAGAGAGGAAGAATTCCTCGCGTCCCAGTCGAAGGAGTGGCACGCGGCCTTCGCCCGCGCCCTGTCGAAGATGGGTTACACGCCAGGTACGGCGTTAATCCCCATCATCCCTCTCCAGAATGGGAAATGGGTTAATACGTCCACCGGTGTTTTCTTCCCGGAGAGTCAATCCACCTTGCCCGTCCCAAAAGGTATCCAAATCCTCACCGTGGACCGAGAAGCTGCTGCCGACCCTGATCGAAGGGCACTGTTCTCCAAGACGGGCGTCCAGGATCTCACAGACAATCATATCAACACGAAAATCAAGAACACCCACGCGGACAACACGTTCGACCCGAATAGTCTGGCACCGGAGGTTCTCGTGTCCCACGCAAGGTTCCTCTTCAAGATGAACCCGCGCGAAACGCCAATGTCATTATGGATGGCCGCAACTGAGGGCCCTTGCAGGAGGGCCGAGGTGATGTACATTTCCTCGGACATCAGCGGAGCCGCCAGCAGCGTGCTCCCACGTTCTGCCTCGGCCTCGTACGGGTTCCTTCACCCGGCATACCTCGAGGCCGACGGGGATCCCCTGTGGGACAATTACCTGAGAAATGTCCTAAAAATCAGGATATACCCTCGGATACACATCACCTCCACCGGCTGGGGCCCTGCCGACAAAGACACCGTGCATGCAGACTTCAACCTCATAATGCGGCAGTTACCCCATCAGAAGTGGCTAGCCGTACTCCGCGACGGCTGGGAGTTTTATAAGGAATGGCTTGAACCGGAAACCACTCCACAATCACATAAGCGAGTCTTCAAGCTTTTAGAATACATGAAGGACTATAAGGTTCCATGCACCGGAGGCATTGGTCTCGAACGGTTCAGAAACATCTACATGCCCTTGGAACGGCTCACTAGGGACTACGGGGACCTTGCACCTTTCCTCGAGATACCGGATCCCCTTAACCCCCTTTGGAAGCCTCTGATGACAGCCCTCGGTGTTCGCACGCGCGACGATGTGGATTTCTATCTACATTGCTTGACTAGTGCGAAGAGGAAGCAGGGAGTCTCTGGGGAGAGGATCCGCCAGATCATGCATGAAATCGAGGATGGGGTTGAGGTTGAACCCCATTCGGTGAACTTCGTCCGGTAAGAACCCTCCCCCCCC
>ONZQ02000002.1:466108-541666 GCA_900312665.1 Cephalotrichum gorgonifer
TTTTTCCCGGCCAACAAAAAACCGTTTACTTTTACTTCCTACTCACTTTCCCCTGTTTCTAACATCTTCAAAAAGGGACGCCATAAGGAACAAAATGCTTATCCACCTTCCACCGCCCGGAAAGGGCAACGAGGGCAAGCGAGGCACTTGGGTGGCCCCGTCGGAATGCTTCTGGAGAGGGGAACCGTGGCTCACCCAGTCCGTGGGTCTCGAGAAGCGGTACTCGGACCTTGAGACCTTATTCCGCACCCATCTCCAAATACCGAATGCAGGGCTCGACCACTACATCCGCGAGGCCACGGCGATCTCCCACGTTCCCTCGCCCCTCGCACCCCCGATTGAAAAGCTCATCGGAACCATCGCGACCTACGTGAGACTCCAGGGAGTTAGTGGCGCTCAAAAGGCAACCCTCCAGGAACTCAATATTCTCCCAATTTCTCCTGGCAGGGGGGAGCCGGAGTATCTAACGTCCGTTAACAGCAAGAAGCTATGGCTCATAGCCGACAGGGAAAACTTCAGGACGCAGTTTCAGGACGTGTTGCCTCTCCTAGCGTTCAAGGCCGATTTCATCTTGAAGATCAAGCCCCTGCTGAGGGTGCTCGGCCTACAAGACAGGTTCCTGAGCGACTTGGCCACCTCTGTTACAGAGGCACATGGAGAGACGAAGCTCCATAACAAGCTCACTCTGAAATATCGAGATCGAAGCAAGTACTTGTTCAGGTAAGCTGAGAATTGTTGCCCCCCCCTTTTCTCTACTCCTATGGCTCTAGCTAACGAGAAACAGACTCACGCCAGAGAACCAAGCCGACGTGAAGCACCTGCGTGCGAAGTTCAGAAACGTAGACGTCTATCTCGCCCCCAAAATAATCCAGTACTGGCAAGCACCCTTAGGACTCAGAAATGTATCCAGCACCCCACACGACGGTGCTGCGTTCCTAGAGGCCGACTACGCGGGTGACCTGCGCATATATCTCCGCGACGACGCCGAGAAGGACACGTACCCCTACGAGCTGGCGGAACAGCTTCGGAATTTCTTCAACATTCCGGACAAGGACAGGGACCTGCTGGCGGCTGCGATGACGGCGCCGGAGGACCGAGTCGAGCAGCTCTTCGAGTCCAGGGGCATCCCGCCTCTCCTGGAAGATGGCGGAAATGAGGAGGACGAAGGGGAGGAAGGCGCTGCGTACTCCCCCGTACAGTTCCCTCCTCCGCCTAGCAAGAAGAAGGCTTCCCGACTCGGCGGGGACTCGCGGGTCTCCCGCCTTCTCAGCAGTACGAGGTTCGGCCCCTCGTTCTTCAAGCAGGACGAGGAAAAGCCGGCGCCCGTTCCGCCGACATACAGTGTTGCGGTCGCCAGGTCCACACAGAATGCGATGGGTCGGCCGGTCGAGCCTCGCACGTTTGCAAGTGCCATCACACTGCCGACGCTGAAGAGCGCGATAAACGATCTGGAGTTTGTGCAGACGCAGGGGGCGGTGGTGGGGACCCCTAGGAGCGCACCTACGATGTTGGATCGCTTTAGACGTCTAGTACAACACGATGATGAGGTCGGAGAGAGGATGGTATGCTTCCCTAGACAAAGCTTTGGGCTAACTGATGGGAAAAGGGGAATTGTCGCTAATTTCTTGCAAACAGGTTTCGGATATTCTAGCGGCAGTCCTGGGTCCTCAATACGACAAGTCGAGCATGTGGAAGAGTCGGGCGGATAGGAAGGGGGACCCGGCTGCTTTCAACTTCTCAGACACGCAGGGGAGGTTTAGTGCGTTCCTGATGCGCCTTGAAGGGCTGCCTGGTAAGGCGCAGGGCTATACCAGATTGATCTACCATCTCCTCGTCAAGACCACGGATGGGGAGACCTTCAAGATCACGCAGGAAGAGCTAACTAGGGTGAGTTGACCCCCCGTTACCAATAACTCTCTTGAGTCTCCATATCGTATGCGAATATCAGGCTAACAGTGGGATGGCGTTACAGGCTCGTGAATACTCAGTCCACAGCCAACCCGACCCTGCGAAGCAGGCGCCTTCGAAGCATGTATCCGTCCTGGTGCACATCTCCGACACCCGGAGTGAGCCCAAGATCAGATTCCTAGCTGATCCCTGGGACCTCTTTGAGGACCGCCAGCTCATCCTGGAGAACTCTAGGGCCTACCAGGCTAGACTCGCGCTTCGGCTCCGCCAGCCTGGTGCCGGTCCTGGGCGTGGAGAGTCTGGCTTTGATTCCATTCAGATCAGGCAGCGTGCAGACGGCGATGAAGACGAAGACGAAGACGGGCCAGCTGGGGCAGATGAGCCAGGTACCAGGCCTGAGAAGGGAAAGAAGAAGTGGAAAGGTAAAGGGAAGATGGGTGCAGAGGAACCGAGTCCGGCGTATGAGGAAAAGAAGGTGCACTTTGATGAGACGAGGCCGCAGGTGGGAGAGGTGTAATGATCGATATGTTGAGGGCAGAAGCGGGATAGTTTCGGCATCTATCTGACTGGCTCTATACCTGTCATGCTTATCGAAAGGCCAAAGGTTGGGGAATCCGTGGTTGCGGGGCTACCGAGGTGTAAGTTGGAGAACGCGGGTCTAATGTTGGTTCAAGTTTGTTCGTCGTGTATATACGTCTAGGGCATTAAGTAAGGTTGGAAGGCGTTAGTTGCTAGTTAATTACTTGTTATTTGTTTTTGATATAGCAGGGTTTTGGAATAAGAATGATCTCCCTCCCACATGCCCTCCATGGATTACACCACGACCCAAGTCCTCCGTGACAGATATTATATAAGAAACAAATATATCCCCCCCCATCTCGTCATTTATATTCCGCCACAAACGCCCGGTCATCCTTGTCCAACAATCTCACGGGCCTCAGTTCAGGCCTGAACAAGTCTCCGCCCATCGCCAATATGCAGCAGCTGGGAGACGCTATGTCTCAGATTCGATGATCGCTTATCCCAGCTTTCTTGGATTACGAACTGCTGCGTTGTCTCCACATTCCACGCGCTCGGAACCCCCTGAACATCCTTGCCTTCCCGCGGGAGCATATAGAACGTTGAGCCCGCCCCAGGCGCGCGTGACCGGAGAGTGTTCAATCGTGTTCCGTCTCCTGCCACGGAGACAATTTGATACGAGCCCTCTGCACCATTTGCTTCCGTCTGTGAAGTACTACGTTAGCACCGTACCACGGATATGGACTATGTATCAGGGTGACTTACCACGGAGAAGGACCGGCCGACACTGACAAATAGCGACTCCTGGTCCTGGGAGAAGCCATCATCGTCTGGACTCCGGGTCAACACGATGTTTGCCTGTATGCTCTCTGCCAGAGCTTCGCGGGGTGACTGCTGGGTCTCGGTAACGCTAATGCCCGAGTCTCCGCCGTCGTATTTGGCGGATTTCAGCATGCTGGGGGGCGTAGTATCTCCAGGGACCGGTATCTCCTGGCGCGAATCGTCGTCAATGACAATGGTTGCGTAGGATACATCGGGAAGAGGTTGCATCCCAAACGCGTCTCTGGAGACGGGGTCGGAAAACCTCGCGAGAGTACAGTTGCTTCCCAGGGCGGATGAGAAGAACTCGACCAAGTCCTTGGATGTGTAGACGGTAGCCGAGACCGAGAGGTTTTCGTGCTTGACAGTTTCGGTCGAGATCTGTGCACTATTCCCCAATTGACCGCTATAAACCGCCAGATCCACGTCTCCACCTGTCGTGTCTAGTTCCAACGGGAAAGATAGGTACGAGTCTCCTGAACTAGCAGATGTCTCGAGCGATCTGTGAAGCCTGATGTGAAGGAGATTTGCTGCGATATCGATTTCGGGGTAAATGAGCGCCAGGCGGGGGGCAACCTCGCACGTCAAAACCTCCAGGTTATCCAGATTAACAAGGAACCACGTCCTATCCCATCTTAGGCCAGACGCCTCCACAGGCCATGGGACGTCTCTGGGCACTCGCCAGCCGCGGGCCCCCTCCAGCGGGTATACCATAACAGCGGAGACCGAAAGCCTCATCCCTGCCTCCAGTTCCAACGTGTCAACCTGAGGACGGACATCGCGGAACTGCGAGTTCACGAAGTCGATGAATACGTCCACGTCGTGAGCGTTGCTCATGGCACCCAGGCTCACGCGCGCGATACCCGACGGCTTACCCCCGGCCATGATGGGCCCACGCCCACACTGCGTGCCGGCCGCGAAGTTCCTCAACATCTCCCACGGAGCAAGATCGAGCGCCTTGGCGATCCCTCCGGGGTTGCAGACGCCGCCGGTGCGGAGATGGATGCGGTGGTTGTTGGCTAGGGTCTCTAGATCGGATAGCTTCACCCAAGACCCGTCCGCGTACCGGATGTTGAAGGCGATCGTCGGTCCTGTGGACGATGCGTCTCCGTATCTAGCCTTAGGGTCTTTGTAGATGATGCAGATCGGACTGGCATCGCTGTGGCGTAGCTCTGACAGTCTGTCATAGAGATACTTGGCCAGTCGTGCCGTATGCTCAGATACCAACTTCTGCGACGTGTATAGCTGGGCATGCGCGGTCATGGCATGCCCGAGCGCGATGATGTTGTGGAACGGGAGTGTTCCGTCCTCCAGATACTCGTGGGGATTGTCGATCTTGAGCGAGTGCCACGGCGCGCCGTTAATCACCATCTCCACCGTGCCCCCGCCGAAGTACTTCCTGCGCCGCAGCATCGGGGCGAGGTCTCGGCGCACGAGCAGGGCGCCGAGGTCGGGGAAGCCGAAGATCTTGTAGAAGCTCAGGGCGACGAAGTCGGGGCTCTCGTCGGGGTTGCTAAGGTCCAGCTCGCCAGTCGTCGCTAGCGCCGCGGCGTCTAGGAGGGTATATATATCGGAGTGGCCACCCAATCTCGACTTCCGCAGCCGCCCGGGCCAGGAGAGCGGGAGTCGTCTGCCGGTCATGTTAGACTGTCCCGGATACGCAAATAGGCGCGCGGTGGGAGCGGGCGAGCCAGGGCGCCCCTCGCCGCGACGAACATCGCCCGTTCCGATCCAGTCCTCCACGTCCTGGTCAGAGTCGAAGCATGCGAATCCTGCCTTGGCGACTTGTCGTGGGCCCACTAAGCTCGTGTGAGAATCACCGTGGTATCCGTACCAGAAGCCCCCGCCATCCTCGGTGTGGGACAGGAGGATGTCGACCACGAGCTTGATGGCCGCCGTGGCATTCTGCACGAAGACCAGATCATAGTTGTCTGGGCTCGCGTTGAAGAAGCGTAGAGCTCGTTGACGGACGTCGGCGACTCTGGTGGTCGACTGGCGCGAAGACTTGGATTCTGAGTGCGGATTTCCGTATAGATGTGAGGTCATGTCCCTGGCGAAGCTATCGATGGCTGATCTGGGGAATAGAGTGGTTCCAGCATGGTCAAGGTAGACCTCTCCTATCTTAAGTGTAAGATGCATGATGCAGTAGGCATCCGACGGCTTAACGGGTTGGAACACACCTTGAAGGAGAGGGTATTGGGACTTGCGTATAGCATCCACGTCGTAGAAGGATTCTCCGTCAGAAGAAAGGCTGCTCTTGAGCTTTCCCTGCAGATCATAGGAGGATACTCTATCGGAGGAAGATTTTCTCTTCTGTTTTCTCCCCTTGTGGCAAAGCATGGCACTGAGCCATGTCTGCAACGTACTTGTGCCCGAGGGCTTCTGTTCAGGGGGTTCGGCATTGCCACCGGTGACATCCTCCATCTTGTCAGACGAGGAAGATGGCGAAATGGTGAACGGTGCTAGCCTGAATTCACTGGCAAGGGTTTTATATTCCTGGGTCAGAGGTCTGGGTTCTTTCAGTTCCCAGCTGGGAAGGGAGACAGGCGAGGGATGCATGATATAATAGGGCAGGGTAGGGCAAGGGTAAGCTAGGGTAGAGCAAGCTAGGGAAGTGGTCGTCTAGCGTAACCCTCCAAAGGAGAAAACAAGGCAGGGCAGGGGTGAGCTTTATCAGTAGAGAAATACATGAGGAGTTAGAGACAAAAACAAGTCCCCAGGATGAAGACGTCAAATGCAAAACAGCTCCACTTGAGACGATTTTAGTCGGACATCTATCAGTCACTCACACCTGGTTCTGTTCTCTCGTCCAAATCTAGTAAACAAGAAGACCAGGTTACGAAAGGGAAAGGTAGGCGAGCATTTTGTAGGGCGAGCAGGGGGGAGGGGGCGCGTAGGATAAATCCATTATAATCATACAAGTATTGCCGCCCCCGAACATTGAAACGGCCGGTAAGGGAATCAAGCTCCGGAGAATTCTACCCACTATCCTATCTAGTGCGCAATTCGGTGCCGCCCTAGCCTATGTTTCCTGAACTTTTACCAGCCGGGTCCGTCCTAACTAAGTTAATCATCCGGCCCAGTTATCCAGTGGGCGGGCCAGCTTCCATATTCTATAGGGCACCCCTTCGATAATGCTACGCTGACCACTTTACCTGGCAATTTCTACTCCTCTCTGTGCCCAATACCGTAGCGAACCGTAGCATGCTCCTGCTTACCACTTCATCCCAGTGTAACGCATCTGGTTCGTATAACCCACAAACCAGGATCGCTTCCTGCTTACTGCCTCGGGCACTCCCGAGCTGACGATGGTCCTTCCCTTAACTCCTCCCGACAGGAACACGAACCCAAAACCAAGCCCAACTCCGGCTTCTGAGGTTTCCTAAGGCCACCCCGGCGGGCCGCCTCCACATCGTGGTGGTACAGACTAGCTATTGGGCGGCTGGGCCCTCTAAAATGCGGGATTGCAGACGCATTCACCCGGACTAACCGGACTCCGTCGAGTAGTCGGGCAGTGTATGATCCTCCCGCGCCATCTGACCACCCTCACCGCAATTATTTCCCTCGAATCAGGCATGGCTAATTGGCTGGAAGACCGACTTCCGCAGGATAGGTTACGGTGGCATTGCCGATCAGCCGCGCCTTCAAAATCATAGCCGTCTGCGATTCGTTTGATTGCCTTGACGTGCATGCAAAGGCAGGATGGTGCCATCGAACTTGTATTATTAAATATGGCGCGGGGAGCTAGTTCCTACGCCTCGTCCGGGGTTTTTCGAGTGAAGCTAGCCTAGAGATCCCCTCCTCGGTAGCGATCCCGCAGCTGTCAGGCCTGAGGGACCAATTCCTCTGGCCCACGTATCCTTGGCGGCATTCGAATCCCGGCCCTCATCATGCCATTCCATTATAGAGAATCGGAGGCGTAGCAGGCGTGATCACCCTGTGGCGACCAATTAGCTGGCCATACCGGGCTTGTGGCGCCTTCGCCATGCATGGTCCTAAGAACCGTATACGCGCGACGAACATATCTCCGACCAGGAGAACGCACATGTTGAAGTTGGACCCAATGCGATCGCCAGAATCCCCTAGAGATAGAAAATCCCGGCGTGGGGCTCCGCCGGAAGACATGAAAGCCACGATCCACCCTTGCGCGGAACTCCAGATAGCGATGACACACTTCAGCCTGGGAAGATGTCCATGCTGGCTGCATACCATCGCTGCATGGGCATGATCTACGACGCCACCGGGGATTATTACATGACGCGGAGAGTGCTTCTCATGAGTGCATGACTTGCTCGTGGACGAAGATCGAGTGTTGAACCCGTGGCCCCAGGCGACAGCTCCGATCGTCCACACGACGGCTGTCACACCCGAATTCAAGCATTTAAGCAAGTCCCACCTGGCAAAGATTGGTGCGAGGGCGACCATGGAGGTACGGGTATAAGTGGAGCGTTTGTTTTCTTTTTATACATGTACGCAACACAGACTCACTCGTAATCCGATTGGCGTATTAGGTCTCCACACTTAACCGACTATTTAAGTCATGATACATCAATTTGTGTCACCGAGAATATCAATTTAAACACATCCTAGTTAGTCGTACATTAGCCAACCAGCACCCCTTAATAAGTACCTCACGGCTATATGCAGCCTTGAGTGAGGCAGAGGTTGCCCTGGATACATATGGCGCCCTCCGCCCATACATCTATCTCTCTCGAGGCTTAAAAGCGATTACATTTCTTAATCCACCTGGGTATCGAGTATCGTAGTGAATTTATATGTGCCGTAAGATACTTGGGTAATATCGGTCAAATCAAGCATTATGGTGGGGGACGGACCGGTGTACAGATGGGAATACGCATGCGTGTAGTTGGTAGCTGTGTTCTTTTTTTTCCTCTCTTATTTTCCTTCTCGAGATTAAGATAGCCGCGAATTTAAAAACAAGCAGCCCCCTAGATAAGGCCATAGGCTTTCACTAGGTATATATTAAATTAAACCTCTTATTCCAGGCGAGGGAACCCCAAAAGAGAGCGAAGAAGGGTACGGAATAGCATACATTAAGGCTTCCTGCTGAAGATATATTATATTGGCTCGCTCTTCACATCTTATGATACACAAGAGACGGCTAATGGTGACTAAATTGAGGACACTATCTCTGTGCTAATATCTTGATGAGGTAGCTCCCAGCCGATGATAACGAGACTCCTTGCATCCTACATAAAGTATAATCGACGGCACCGAAACCGCTACCTGGAAGCTCTATTCCAGGACGAGCGTTCCTCACTCCAGGATGTTTGGGATAACAAGCACTGCTCATTGTGGAGGGTATACCCCGGCGGCTAGTAGAGCGATCTAGTTCAGCGAAGTTCTCACGAATATACCCCAGGGAGAACGTCTCTCCTTCTATTTGTTTTCTAGTGGTAGCGGTTCGTAGCTGATGCCTTAAAGATCAGAACTTTCCGTGGTCTCGATAAGGCGCTGGTCCTCGTAGCCCTAGGAATACCCGTGCATCGCGCCTTCCCTGGAAGTCCTCAACACTAGACAATTTATTCACGTGAGTTACGCCAGCTTAGCACCGAAGCTTGCATCGCGCCTTCCACCTTCTCCCATGGGAGCCCTAGACACCAGGCACCCCATTTTCGTAGGCCGCACCAACAAAAATACCGAGGCTGGTGCCGCGTTTCCCCCTTTCCTGAAGCCGAGGCCCTCGACCCACTCGTTTGACTGAACTGAGATACCAGGGCACTCAAATCTGCGTTGAACCATCGCCCATGCCGATTCACCCGACTGAACATTGTCCTTTGCTATTATCAAATTCTACCAGCCTCGATAATGGTGTCCCACGCAGATGATTGGATCGACTACGACTACGGAGATGACGATGACGATGATGGTGCCTCCCGCAACGAGGTCCCCGTTGGAACTTCTAGCCCAGACCTCCCTTCGCCAGGGTTGGAAGGCGTTCGCAACGAGGCGAGAAAAAGGTCCAAAAACATCGCTTCGAGTTTCAATACTTTGCGCGCCATAGTGGAGCGTCATGAAGCTGCAATTCAGAGACGCTGGGTGAAGAAAATCAAGCGACAGAGGCTCAAGACACTCCTGGCCGCCTGGCCGAATATGGCAGTGTCACATCGTCCGGATTTTAAGGCCTCCCGCAATTCTCTCGACAAAAGAGAGTCCAACCTCAGATACAGGACCGAGCTAATGTGGCCCTATATCAACCAAGAAGACCTATCTCAGGAAAGATCCCTGCTTCTTCTCATTAACTCAAGAGGTCGCCACACGCCCCCCAATTTTACCGGGGCTGATTTCAGTGCCATAAGTTGCTTCATGCCAAAGGTGAAGCCCGGAGCAACTCTGCACCCCGATGTGATGATTCTACAAGACGTGACGAATGCGAAAGACTACGGGAAGCTACTGGGGTGGCATGAGCACAAGGACGCAAAGGACTGGATGGATATCTACAGGCAGTTCCGCACCGACGAAGGATTACTAGTACTGGAAGTACAGGAACAGATCTTGGCCTTCCTGGTTGATTGCTGCCGCCAGATCCTTCATGACATTTCACAGGAGACCCTGACTAGCGATGCATTCCCGTTCAGCCAGAACCCCAACTGAAACCTGATAGCGGCGAGGGCATCGTCGAATCCCTCGCTACCATGGCAGCCGATGCTCCATATCAACTACCTGCCAAAATTGACCTCAATCGGATTGAATCTTTTAGGGGCCAAGGTGGCAGCTGTCGAAGATCATCTTTGGTCGTTACGTGAGGATCCCGGCTACTACGTTGAGCAGTTGTTCGACTTTAAGGAACACCGAGAAGAGATGTTGAAGGATCTGGACAATAAACCACACGCGGACCTCAGTCCAAGACGCGAGGTCAAGTTCTGGGGTGGTGTGATCCACAGTGTGGTTGAGGAAGCCTACATGGATCTTGAAGTGTTCGCGGACCTCCATCAACAATCGAAGGGCCTCCTGTCACTGTCTGCAAAATACCATGGAATTATTTCCCCTGGGAAGGATTTGCCCGAGGAGTACCTCATAGCCATCCTTACTTTCGCCTTCGAGGCATCGCTGACAGTCAAAGCACATCTGGCAAAGATCAAGGCGTATGGGCCGTCCTCGCCGCCAATGCGGCGATTGTTCGCTCGCCAGCCACCTAACGAATACGACCCAGACGAGGTAGAGACAGTACTTAGACCCTACGTAAAGATGACCACGGCCGAGGAGGACTTGATCTTCCTGCTCGACATATTAGGGGGGGACGACGAGGACCTGCAGTTCCTCGGCCTTCAGAACACGGTCGATGAGCTAGACCGCCTTCTCCAAGCCGAATCTAGTGCGCGGGAGCTGGTGTCGGCGAAAATGGCGTCCATCATAGCGGACCTGTCCATCGTATCCCAGTGTCTTGGGCAAATTGGGCTGTTCCATCCATGGGGAACGGCAAATTTCCGACAAGTTAGCAACAGAAATTTTGGTAAAGTCCCTCATGCGAACCTTCATCTCCGCGGGCTATGGGAAAAGATTACCCAAGGGCTCAGCAGACCGGCCTTGGGAGATGTCGAAGGTCTCATCAGTCTCGGCATGCCTACTGGCAAGAAGTTCGCATATCCCGTCCAAAAACGCAGGACCAAGGAAAACACTGCGATTATGCGACAGGCCGAGGATAACCTCGATGCGTTCTGGTCGTCTATTGACGAGCATCTTCATCGAAAATCCGGCGACCTGAAGGGCACGGCCGTGGGGCGACTGCTTTCCTCTTCCCGCGTTCTGGAGCGCACACCCGCATGGGTTGAGCCAGCAAAAGGGGCCAGAGACAATCCGGAGGTCAACCCTTGCGTCCTCGTCAAGCCATTCTCACAGTCCCCCTTCGGCCTGTCTGGAGCTGGCGGCCAGAAAGCACTTGCTCTGACGCCTAAAACCAAAGTGAAGACCAGAGGAACCCCGAAGACTTCAAGCGGCTCGCCCAAGGCTTCTGGCGACTCACCCAAAGATTCCAGCGACTCGCCAAACTTCTTGAGCGACTCTCTCCCCCCAAGCAACTGTCCCAACCCCACCGCTATTTCCGCAGAGAACTTGGACGATCTGAATCCCGGTTTCTCAGTCGACGCACGGGCATCCAGGGTCTTTCGTATGCTGTTCTTCCATCCCGATATGACCTCCACGCCTGGCGAAGTCCCTTGGACGGAATTCCTTCACGCCATGGTCTCGATTGGGTTGGAAGCCGAGAAGCTTTACGGATCTGGCTGGAAGTTTACGCCCACAAATCCGGGGGTCGGGAGTTGGATCCTGTTCCATGAGCCGCACCCGCACAAGAAGCTGGCGTTTACGGTAGCGAGACAGTACGGGAGGAGGCTGAGGAGGGCGTATAAATGGACTGGTAAGACATTTACTCTGAAGAAAAAGTCGGGCTGAAGAGGCTGTTCTGCTCGCCATTTACCGCAAGGATGTCGTCGTTCAGGTAGGATGGTGCTGATTTGTGCGATTTCTGAGGTTGATACAGAAAGTTAGGGACTGTCCAGGACAGGAGATACTTGGGATGATGAGGAGATACTACATGAACTTGTAGCAAGGTGCGCATGATGAGGTTCGATTCGGCATCTCTACCAATAGTTATATGAGTTTCATTTGATATTCCTCCGCCATGCTGTGACCGTTCTTGTTCATTAAATGCCACTGTCGTTCTAACCTCAGATGATTGTGATCGAGAGTTACGAGTTTCGACAACATGGCCAACATGAATGGGAGGCATGGCACTTTTCTGGGCATGATGGAGGTGTCTCTCTTTACTCTGTGTAGCAGACGACAAAAACCGGTTAGCGTCACTCAAGGTTGCAAGTAACATCTTTGGTGTCTGGCAAGATTCGTTCCCCGGCTCCTCACTCGTCGGTAGAATAATCGAATGCAAATGCAAGGTGATTGTACAAAAGGAGGTATCAAGCACTACCATAAATAGAAACCGCAAAACTGGCGAATCACCTTGGTTGTGGTGTCTTGAACTAGATTAATGTTAGTGCTGGCGAAGTGATAGAGTTGATTAGTTAGTGAGCGATGTACGAGTTTCCTGTGTTCGAACATGGGAGGCCGACTTGTAAGTAAGGAAGACTATAATAAGCCACCAATGCCCGACCCAAACGTCTCCCCTTTGCTCCCTAAATCCACTCATTTCCGTTTACTCCGTTGATATAGATTCAGTTGTTGGCCTGCTTATGTGCCCCTATGCACGGTTAATCAACTATGCATGCCTGCATTATTACTGTCTTGCAGCATACAGGATTCGATTCGATGCATTCGGATCCTGGCCAGCCAGATCCTTACCAATTAAGGGAGCGGTGTGGCATCCAAATCCGGTTACTTGGGGGAAAAGCGGGACAACAGGGCATTTAAGCCGACGTTCAATCCATCCATGTTTCTTGACCCCCTCTTCATCCAACCAATTCCACGACAAATTTTGAGTAAGCCATGGCCGGTCTACTGCTCAAGCTCGGCCTGTCGCTCGTAGTCCTGCTAGCCGTTTCCTTCCAGGTTCTCCTGAAGGAAATGGTGTGGCTCGGATTCGGCATCGGCAAGGACATCCAGCCGCTGTCCGACTTCCCGTACGACTGCCGCCGCATCGACGACGACCCCCGACTCCAGGCGTGTGAGGATATGTGGCTGTCTGAGAAGACGCGTGTCCTATATCTTGCGTGCTCGGACTCTATTGCCAGAACGCGGTGGCTGCCGAAGTAAGGCTTGTCTGCGAGCGGCGTCGAGTGCCTGCTGACATGCGTGATCAGTAACCATAATTGGAACTTGACGGGCCGTTCTCAGAGAGACGCGATCATTGCTCTCCAGATCGACGCCCCTGCGGGAAAATCGTTTGAGTATAAAGTCCTCCAGACACCCGGATATGCTGGCACACTTGGGGACGGCCTACTCGATCTTACCGGCCTCACCGGCATCGATATTGAAGGCGAAGACAGGGTAGAGCTCCTGGTGGTCAACAGTCGCCCATCCATTGACTCGGCCACTGGGCTGCTATTCCCAGATCAGGCTGCTGTAGGAGGAAATTCCACCGTCGAGCTGTTTGAGGTCCGCGGCCCCCGGGCGGAAGGAATGACCCACGTACACACTTTCGCAGACGCATCAGTCACGACCCCGAACAACGTCGCCTTGGCCGGGGGCAACAGCAGGGAATTCTACACCACGAACGATCATGGCCCGTATAAAGTCGGGCTGAAGTCTCATCTAAACATGCTAATCGGCAGTGGAGAGGTTGCCTTCTGCTCGCTCGGGAAAGGATGCAAACGCGTCTCAAAGGGCCACAAGTTCCCCAACGGTCTGGCCCAGCACGGAGGTTCCCTCTACGTCCCGGGCTCAGCTGTTGGCGGCGTACAGGTGTTCCGTATCGGAGAGGATGGCGACCTCACAAAGATCGAGGATATCCCGATCGACTATGGTCTCGATAACCTCTCCGTCGATGCCAACGGGGACCTCTACCTCGCAGCATTCCCGAAGGGGGTTGAGATCTTCAAGGCATTTGCGGACCCCTTCAACGCCAGGCCGCCCTCGACTGTGATTCGCATCAGAAAGGGGGACGATGGTAAGCACACGTGGGAGAAGGTCCTGGAGGACGCACACGGTGAGGCGCTGCCTGGCTCGACGACCGCGCTGCATGACGCGAAGACGGGGAGACTGTTCTTGAGTAGTAAGTTTTTTTTGTCCTGGGACCTAAGCAGCGATGAGTTTCTGACCTTGGCAGGTGTGATCTCCCCGTTTATAACAGTTTGCGAGCCACGCTCGTAGTGGGATGGGAGGAAATGGGGGGGAAAAGGGGAAGGGGGTAGTCTGAGAATAGCTACGAGTTGCAGACCAATAAGGAATCGCGGTCGTCCCTGTTTCTAGGAATAGATGACGGTTATTTTTTTTTCTTTTCGTGAGGCGGCTGGAATGTATTTTGGGAACGACAGCGAGTTTTTCTCCCTTGGGTCACTAGTGACTTGTTCTATAGATACAGATATGGGAGCAGCGGTGTAGTTGTACATATTGGGCTATGGAAAGCAAGGGACGGACTAGTTTCTAAGGATAGACAGAAGCCGGAGTCGGGGTCATAACCGATACAATATCATGCAGGCGCGTCCAAAGTCTCAGAGCAATGGATGGCAAATATGACGAGCATCTTAACGATTGACCCTTTGAGGTATAGTCGATCGTCGCTTGCGAAAGCAAAATATGCCCAAGAGCATAACCAAAATTCTAAAAATACGCCTGCCCGCTAAGAGTAAGCAACTCTATTCCAAGACTATAAAAATAAAATAAACAGACCCGCCAACGTAACCAAATCCGGGCGATCTTTGCGCCTGTCGTGGAGAAATGATGCTATCCCAGCTGGGGCCAACACCACCTCTTGGACAAACGTAGCCGTGTCTCAGTGTAAGATTACGCACCTGGCTTGGGGTTGTTCCTCCGGAGCTAATGCGCCATTACGTTTCAATACTTGGTTCAGGGCCGACGTCACCTTCCCGTTCTTTGGTGAGATCGCCGATCGGCGTGAGTGATTACCCATTCCCCGCGCCAAGAAGACGGGACCGTGAAAGGGGCGTCGCTTGTAATTGGCCCCGTACTATCGCCGTTGCTATTTATATGCGGCTGGCGTTGTAATAATTTCTCTCAGCATTCTATATCTTCAGGGACCATGGCGTAATATAATTAGTGCCTCCGACCCGAGGTTTCGGACCCCTTCCTGGACTTATACCCGGCACCAGCCTGTCCCTCCTATAAACGGTCGAGTCTTTAGAACCACCCTCTAGTTCAGCACTCAGCCCCCCCCCCGGTCTTTCACGGCCAGGGCAGCAGTCGCCTAATATCGACCAACCCACCATTCGTCGGATAGCCTTTTTTTTCTCGCAACTATCATGAGGCTGAATCCCGCGGCCGCCGCGTGCCTATCGCTCGCGGCGCAGGCTAGCGCAAAGACCAACTTCACGCGCGAAGTCGAGAAAATCCTATCTAGGCCAACATTCGCCGACGCCACCGTCGGGATCGAAGTCCGAGATCTCAGGTCGGGGAAGCAGGTCTACACCCTGGATGAAACCGTCCCGCTCATCCCGGCGTCCAACCAGAAGCTGCTCGTCTCCACTGTCGCCCTCTCCAGCCTCGGAGCGAACTTCATCTTTGACACCACCATATTCGGCACATCGGACGTTGGTGACGATGGCGTTCTGGACGGAGACGTCTGGATAGTCGGGTCCGGCGACCCGTCCTTGACCTCGGACAGGCTCACCGATCTTGCCGAGGAGCTCGTCGCGCAGACGGGGCTGAAGAAGATCACTGGCAAGGTCTACGGCGACGGGACCGTCTTCGACGACAAGTTCGTCGGCGAGGGCTGGCCGGCGGACGACGAGGTCTTCCCCGACTTCGCGCAGGTCGCCGGCCTCAACTGCGACCTGAACTACGTCGGCCTGACCATCTCCCCCGCGTCGGAAGTGGGCGGCCCGGCGACGGTGAAGGTGAACGGGCTAGGCTCCGACGAGGAGCCCTACGTCGAGATCGACTCCACCGTCAAGACCGTCGCGGAGGACGGGGCGCCGAGCTCCTCGCTCAACAGGCTCGCCGGGACCAACACCGTCGTCCTCTCAGGGTCTATACCCCTGGGCCACGACCCCGTCGTCGTCAGTGTCACGATCCACG
Organism: Cephalotrichum gorgonifer; assembly: GCA_900312665.1. NCBI lineage: Eukaryota > Fungi > Ascomycota > Sordariomycetes > Microascales > Microascaceae > Cephalotrichum > Cephalotrichum gorgonifer. The sequence continues at coordinate 482,021 of ONZQ02000002.1, forward strand.
ACCCGATCGCCTTCGCGGCCTACCGCTTCGCACATGCGCTTGGCGGCGCGGGCGTGGAGGTCTCGGGGGCCCCGACGAAATCCGGCGCGCTGCCCGACGGCGCCGCAAAGCTCGCCGACTCCCGCTCCACGCCCCTCTCCAACGTCCTGAAGCTGTTCCTGAAGCCGAGCCAGAACATGTACGGCGAGGCCCTGCTGAAGACGGTCGGCCGGGCGGCGGAGCCCGATGCGCCGGGGAGCAGCGCCGCCGGGGCCAAGGCGGCCCTCGCCTTCTTGGAGGCGGAGGGAGTCGACGCGACCGGGGTGGAGGTGGTGGACGGTTCGGGACTGACGAGGCTGAACACCCTCACGGCGCGCTTCCTCACCGACTTACTGATCCGCAATCGCAAGGAGTTCAGCAAGAAGGATTGGCAGATCTTCTTCGACGCGCTGCCTATCGGGGGCGTCGACGGGACCCTGGCTGGTCGGTTCGGGGGCACGCCCGTGGAGGGGAAGGTCAGGGGGAAGACGGGGTCGCTGACGGGTGTGTCGGCGCTCTCGGGGTACCTGTCCGCCGGGGATGGGAAGGAATACGTGTTTTCGATACTGATGAATGGTCACACGAGCACGACAGAGGCGCGGCGAGCTCAGGACGACATTGTCTTGGCCTTGTACTACAATGGGAGGAAGTGACGGTGTGGGTCCGCCTCGTTTGTCGCCTGAGAGGCTGCTAAGAAGGACTACATATCTATCAATGGCGAGTGAATATATCTCTTGTAGATAGTTTATAAGTATATATACGCATGATCAGTAGTGCCGACCTTGTGGCATTCTTGAGCACCATCTATTATTATATCGGGTTCTTGGGGCCGATTAGCGCTAAAGATGTACTGCATTACGCATTGGGATTGTACTCTAATTGGTCATCGGTAATTATCCTTGGCAGAGACCATCGGCAATTACACATACCCTAGGTATTGGAGATCCTGCGTGGGAATTATAAGTGACTAGACAGACTAACCCCGCGCCAAATCGTCTCTGGTGTGTTCATCCTTGACAATCACAGCCGCTCGCCTTCACAGCTCCCCGACGAAACATGTCTTCCTTCCCACTCCAGATAGACGGCTATAAGTCGAAAACTCTCGACTTTAAATCCACCAAAGACGGTGCTATCAAACTTGATGTCTTCTATCCGGAGAACGTCGAAGGGACGAAGAGAACCGTGGTCCTGCACTATCACGGCGGCTTCCTAGTATGTAGTCGTCAGATCTCTAACGGGTGGATTAGAAGCTAACGTCCTCTTGAACATAGGTTGTTGGCAACAGATACTCGTTCTTCCCTTATTGGATGGTGCGCGGGTGTGTCTCGAGAGGATGGATCCTCGTCTCCCCTGACTACCGCTTAATCCCCGAGTCCACAGCCCAAGCATTGTTGGAGGACTCCATCGACGCCTACAACTGGGTCCTCTCGAGTCTCCCGTCGGAGCTCGGCTGCACCGTCGACTCCGTATTGATGGCCGGATCCAGCGCCGGGGGTTACCTCGCGCTGGCAACGGCCGCCAGCGTACCGAAGAAGCCTTCCGCGCTGTTGCTCCTATACGGCATGCTAGACCCCACGTTCGACCGGTATCTGACGCCGGGGACCACCCTCTTCGGTGGGCCACCGACGGATACCAGTCCCATCCTCGCCAGGTTTCCGATTTCCAGCGCCGACGACGACAGGGAGAAAATCTCCAGCTACCCCGTACAGAATCTGGCGACGGATGCCAGGTTCCCGTTGGTCGGGGCTCTTCACAGCGACGCTCTCGTCCCGGACTACATGACGGGCATCCCAGGCCTGGCCCGCTCGATCCGTGCCGAGGGAGTCGAGGCCATCCCGCAGGTCCACCGGAACCTCTTCCCCCTCTCCTTCGGCGACCTCAAGGACCTGCCCCGGGCACTCCTGGTCCATGGTACGATCGATCCCTTGGTGCCGGTGGACCTGAGCACGCGGGCCGCGGACGTCCTCGGGAAGGCTGGGGTGGAGGTGGACGTCCAGCTGCCGACGGATGCGGACCACGGATTCGATGCGAAGGCCGGGGATGTTGACATCGAGGGGCCGGATGGCGAGAAGGTCGTCGCCTATGGCAGTTTGAGGCATGCGCTCAAGTTCCTGGACAGCTGTGCGGGATCGAGCGCTTGAGTTTGGGGAGACATAGGTAGGAGAGACTGGAAGCAATGGTCAGTCACGAACTCATGGCAAACTTGGTCTCTCGAGGAAAAAAGAGATTAAGATATGTTCAACCATCAAAAGATTAATACCAAAAAAGAGGAGAGGTGGACAAGCTCGTATACATCCACCACGATGATTCGGTCACACGTTCCCGTTCCCAGTGTTCCGTGCTTATAGTCGACCTGCATTTGACGGGTACGGAAGGATTCCTCGGCGCAAGATGCGCCCCAGCCCAGCGTTCCTAGATATTATGATACAAGAACTCTAGTGCTGGGTGCTGTTAACTTGTGGCGGGTGCAGTATTTAGTTATGCAAGCCAGTCAAAATAGCAGGGTGCATAATTAATTATCCCTTCTTCCGCGGTGTCTCGGGCGCTCCGGCCCTCAGCTCCCATTTTCAGCGCGCTTAACGCCAAGAAAACCAAGCCGGGTGCGGCGCGTTCGTTCTGGAGGTACCGACTCCATTATAAAGCCCAGAACGGCAATAATCTCGCGAAATTACCACCGTAGATGGGAATTTTGTGCGATCGCGGGTGGCTGGAACCGTATTTTAGGAACAAGACGCGTGATACGATGCGTGGCAGCGAAGGATTTTCCACTCTTCCATGGCGAGCAGCGACAGAGGGCCGCGTCAGGGGCTGACGCCAGGCGGTGCAGAAAGTCCGCTCCGGGCCCCCAAATTGTACTTGTACGTGGGGTGGCTGCACTAAAAGCTTATTCCACTTGGTAGTTCGACAAACATCAAGAGACACGACGTCTCACACAAATACTTGTAAATAGGACACCCAGAGGGAGGACACGAAGACCGGCGTGCTTTTATTTCCCTCTCAAATGCGAGTTATTTCCGGCAATTACGGGGAAAATATCCTGAGACATCAATTAGGAAGATCAATCGGGAACGAGTGAGTGTTCGAGGATACGAGTTCTGGGTCACGGGATATACGCGCTAGCTTACCAAAGCCATTCATTGGGCCCGTAACCCGCGCCGTACCCCGTACCGTACTCCGTACTGTTACCCGCCAATTCAAGCCAGCTGTGAGCTGTGAAGGAAGGTGGCTGAGTGCCTCCGTTGGCGAAGGACTTGAAGGTTAATGCTTGCTGTCCTACATCGCCGTGTCCTGGATTGCACCAATTCCGCCCGCCTAATTCGTTGACATCACCCGGTCTGCCTTTCGTCTCGCCTCCACCCCGAGGTACACAGCCTTGGCAGGGCCTCAAAGCCGGTTCAACAGCGCACCTTAATCGCCCCTTCGTCCCGGGCGCCTCACTCCCGAGTCCTCTGCTCGGGGCTCATCGCCATACGATATATTCCACCGATGAGATTCAAAGCTCCGCCCGAGGCAACTTTCCCCAATCCACGGTCGCCCGGATCTCACATAGCATGGTTCTCAAACCCGTCTCGCCCGTCCGCATGCCACCACCATCCACTCATTCACCATCACCATGGCCGCTCCCACCTTCACCCCCACGCGCTCACACTCTCAGCGTCAGCGCCATCAACGCTTGATCCAGCTAGCCCAAGAGTGGTCCCTCCCTTCCCTAACTGACCCCACCGCGGCCCCACCACCCCTTTCCAGACCCCCGAATCCCCCGTCCTTCCGGACATCCTCCGACGATGCCCACGCCGAGCAGCTCCTCCTCCGCCGCCGCCAGCAAACTTCCTCCGCCCCCCCACACTCTCTCTCTAATTCCCTCTCCAGCCCTCTCCTCAATCGATCTTTCACATCCAAGAAGTCCCGCTCACAGGACTCGGCAAAGCAAGTCTTCGAGGCCCTTCTAGACTACGTCCGGAGCGGGGGCACCTCCGCCGGTGTGGCGGAGGCCCTCCTGCTCCGTCTACAGGTCCTCGGCGCCACCCTCGACGCTATCCCCCAGAAGAAGAGCGTTTCCAACCTCCTCACTAAGAGAAGGAGTCTGGGCCCCGATGAGTCCGAGAGGAGAGGACAGGTGCTCCGGGAGGCTGTGAAGGGCGGGGCTGTGGACATGGTAAGCGTGCTGGTGCCGCATGCCGATCCCCACTCCCTTGATGAGGCGGTCGGTATATCAATTCGGATGCGAATGGTAGAGATTACCGAGGTGCTGCTTGCCTACGGCGCGAGTGTTTCGGACTCGGCACTGGCGCAGGATGAGTTCCGGAAGGCGTGTGCCGAGGGCGGCCACGCGGAACTCATCGACATTATTCTCCGGTCGCAGGGAAATCCCCTGGGCGTTCTCTCGTCGCAAGGTATTGTGGATGCGGCCAGGGCGGGATGCTTTGATACCGTGGCGCGTCTGAGCCGGTCCGGGGCCGACGGAAACTTCGATAACGCCGAGGGGTTAAAAGTAGCCGTCGGCCAGGGGAGGCGGGACGTGGCACTCGCGATAGCGTTGGGGAGCAATCCGCCCCAGCGGCCCGGGGTAGATGAAGCGTTTACCATCATATTTTCCCAGCCGAGCATGAGCCCCAACGACAAGCTTGCGTTGGCAGAGCTACTCCTGTGCGCCGGTGCCCAGGGCGAGGCCGTCGATATAGGCCTGATACACGCAGCGGCTTCGGGCTTCCTCGAGCTCGTTCGCCTCCTTGTGTCCCACGGCGCTTCTACGACCTTTAGAGATGCGCATGCCGTGCGAAACGCGGTTTCGAAGGGCCAGTACGGCCTCCTCGAGATCCTCCTGAGCGGCTCGGTACCATTTGACCCCGAGCACGCCTCAAGATGCGTTGACCTGATTCCCTTGAAGACCTCCCACGAGTATCGTCATTCCATATTAACCCTACTCCTCCGAAGGGGCGCCAGTGGGATGGCCCTACACAATGCTCTGATTGACGCCGTAGAAGCGGGCGACGTGGAGTCGGCGAGGCTGCTCGTCACCCCGGAGTTCCCAATCCGCAGACGAATGGGGAACGGCGACGCCCCGGTCGCCAACGGGGCCGTAGCAGACGAAGTCCACGATGTTGCTTCAGTGGATCACAACGGCGGGCTATCCTTTAGCATTGCCGTGACCCGCGGCGATGTCCCAATGACGAAACTCCTCCTGTCGGCGAAACCCACGCAGGAAACCCTGGCGCAAATTTTCCCCGCCGCGTGCGTTTTATCGTCACCGGAGGCCAGGTACCAGATCGCCGAGGCATTCCTGCTCGCAGGTCTCACCAGCCAAGCCCTCGACGTTGCTCTGCAAGAGGCTATATCGAAGGACCCCGCCCAGCGGGATGAGCGGCTCATCTCGCTGTTGCTCTCGCACAACGCCAACATCAACTATGCCGACGGCGCGGGACTGGCAGCCGCCATCCAGAAGGGCGACGTCAGTCTGATCCGGACTCTCGTGCGTGCTGCGTCGCCGGAGACTGCGGGGCACGTCGTCCCCAGCGCGATGAAGCTCGAGGATCCAGCTACCAGGAGGGAGGTCGTTGGCTTCCTCTTGGACGCCGGAGCGGCTTCTAGTCGCGAGAAGATATCCGCAGCTCTCTTGACGACCGTTTCTTCGCCGCCGGTTGATATCAGGATGCTACGGCTTCTTCTGGAGCAAGGAGAGGCCGATATGACCCTTACCGAGGGCGTGGCGCTGGGTGTTGGTGAGTATCGATCCCCTCGCCTAATTCGCGTGAAATTCTCACAAACTTGTCTGTAGCGCTCGGGGATCCCGATCCAACCGTAACCAAGATGCTCCTCAGACACGGGCGGCCGTCACCCGAGCTCGTGAGAAAGCATCTGGCAACTCTCATGGCTCTTCCCTCTACTCAGTCTAAAACCACCAAGATGCAGGCAGTCCTCCCCCAAACCACCCCGGACGACCGCAACGAGATGCTAGTCCAAGAGATTTCTTCTGCAACGAAAACCCCTGATGAAGACCTCTCGCTATCTCCACTGACGATGCTCCTCTCCGCCAAAGCCGACGTCAACACCCACAAAGGTCGCGCGCTCTGTATAGCCGTAGCGGCCGCCAACAGCGCGATAGTCTCCGCACTGCTCGACGCCAACCCGAGCCCCGAGACGGTCCAGCTCGCCTTCCCGCACGCCATCCACAATCAAGACGCTACGAACAGACGCGCCTTTACCGAGCGGCTTATCGCGGCTGGAGCGCCGAAGCGGGAGATTACGAGGGCGCTCGCGTACTGCGTAGACACTCACACCTCTGATCTCTCCCTCCTGACTCTCCTGGTTGCACACTCGGACACGTCGGACGGTATCGCTCTCACAAAGGCCATACGGAAAGAAAGCCCCGAGGTTGTCGAGCTACTTCTCCTCAAGGGCACATCGCCCCCAGATATCCTAGATAAAGCCCTCCAGCAGTGCATGGAGGTCTCTAACCGCGACGCCCGCCTCGAGATGTCCAACCTCCTCCTCGCCAAGGGCGTAAACGCCGCCGCCATCTCCAGCGCTCTCCTCGCAGCGGTAAATGACGTCGACTTCGCCCTCGGAAAGGTCTTAATTGAGGCCGGGGGCAACCTCGCCGACTGTGACAGCCAGGGGATCGTTCGGGCCTGCCATTCCGGATCCCTCGACATGCTCTCGCTCCTCCTATCGGGGATGCCGGAGCCGAATATGGAGGTGCTGCGCGAGGCGTTCCAGGCCGCGACCGACGTCGGAGACCTCAAGGCCCGGGCGGTCATCTTTGAGATGCTGCTCGGGAAGGGGGTGACGGGAGAGGTCGTGGATGAGCAGTTGGTATCCGCGGCTAGGTATGGCGAGGCCGGGAGCGAGATGCTGCGGGTGCTGCTGATCGCGGGGGCGGATCCGAACTATAATGGGGGAGAGGCAGTGTGCGCAGCAATGCGGAGCGCGTTCTTGGGAAACTTGGAATTGCTTTTAGGGCGAGGCTTCTGTCATGAGAGCCAGGTAAGTTTTCGAGAATCTGTGGATGCACTGCGATGAAGGGGGGGGGTGCTAACATGGTGAATAGAAGAGGCCGAGCGGGGAGACACTCTCCCAAGCGCTTAAAGCGAGCTGGAAACTGAGTCGGGAAACGCGGTCTACCGCGGTTAACTGGCTCTTTGAGGCCGGACTGACAGCATCAGACGAGATGCATCTTACGTTGATTGAAATCGTCAACTCGGAGGATGAAGACCCGGAGCTTGTCAAACTCCTACTCGAGAGGGGAGCGTCGCCGGCATACAACGGGTGTAAAGCCATCATCGATGTCGCCGCACGAGCGTCGCTCCCCCTACTATCTACTCTGCTCGAGTACCATACCCCCGAAGGGGAGCTAGACCACATACTCACGTCCGCGTTTAAGAGCGACAACGTTGAGTCCTGGTGCAACGAAAACGGGTTGTCTGCCCTTGCAATGCTGCTAGAGCGGATACCCGATGAGAGGCTAAGCGGCGCAACCATCTCGGTCGTCCTGGGTCTATTCCCGACCAAGGCCCTTGACCTCGTCGACTCTCTCGCCAGTGCCCTTCTCAAACACGGCGTCGACGTAAACTACAACAATGGGACGCCCCTCCGCCTCGCCATAGCGGCCGGTAACCTCCCATGGCTTTCGGCCCTCCTCTCCGGTCCTCCTTGCACGCCCCCAAACCCCTCGACCTTATCTATCGCCCTATCCAGTGTCTTCACCAGTTCCCTAGACGAAGACGCCGCCCTCCCGCTTGTCTCCGCCCTAACGAACCACAACCTTGATGGCACTACCCTCGATGCCATGCACCCACACCCCATACCGCTCCTAGTTCTCGCCCTAGACCGCTACCCTCGCTCCCGCGCCATCCTCCAATGTCTCCTCGACGCGGGCTTCTACCACGACCAGATAACCACCCACCCCGTCCCCCCTCACGCCACCCCCGAGCCCATCACCCTCCTCCTCTGGTCCCTCCTCCAACCCCAAAAGCGCATCAGCACATCCGTGATATCACTCCTCGTGTCCTCCGGCGCAAAAGTGAACTTCGAGACGAGGAAGAGCAGGATAACCCCGCTGATACTGGCCATCCAGTCCCGCCGCCCAGACGTCGTGAAGATCCTCCTCGCGCACGGGGCGGACGTGCACGCGCGCGACGCGACGGGCGCGACGCCGCTCTCCATGGCCGTGTCGCTCGGCGGCGACGCGGCGGTCGACATGTCGCGGAGCATCCTCGCCTCCGGGGCGTCGAGGAACGACGGGTCGCTGCACAACGCCGCGGCGGGGCTGAATCTGGGGGTGATGGAGGCGCTGATGGACAACGGGCACGACCCAGACTTCCCGTGCGCGCTGCACGGGGGGAGGACAGCGCTGGCGGAGCTCTGCGCTCGCGGGGGCAGCGCCGCGGCGCTAGACCCGGGGCGCGAGATCCTATTGGAGAAGGTCATGGGGTCGCTGATCGACAGGGGGACCGACCTCTCCATCCAGTCCAGCGGCAAGTCGGCGCTCCTGCTGGCGCTCGAGGCGGAGGAGCCCGTCGTCGTCACGCGCGCGCTGCTCAGGTCGGGGATGTGGAAGCACGTCAACGACGCCTCGAACCTCTTCCTCCACGGGCGGTTCACGTACTCGCCCACGATGTACCTCCGGGTCCTCCCGCGGACGGCGCACACGGACGCGCTGTACGCGCTCCTGCGGGCGAACAGGTGCGAGGACAGGTTCTTCGCGCACGAGGGCCCGCAGCCGGACGGGGCCGTCGGCCTCCCGCCCGACCTGGCCGCGGCGGAGCAGGAGCGCCGGAGGGACGCGGCACGCCGGGCCGCGGAGGAGGAGGAGCACCTCCTCGCTCTGCAGCGGGCGCGCGAGCTGCAGGAGCTGCGCACGAAGCTCTACATCTCGCACGCGGACCTCGAGACGTCGCGGCGCCGGCAGGAGCAGAAGGAGACGCTGGCGTTCCTGAACCAGAAGGCCGAGGTGGAGAAGGGGCTGGCGGCGGAGGCGAGGGCGCGGAGGAGGGCGGAGGAGAGGGCGGAGATGGAGCACGAGGAGAGGCTGACGAGGGAGGTGCTGAGCCGGGCGAGGAGCGAGGCCGAGTTGGGCGTCGAGGCCGAGGAGAGGAGGGCCGAGGCGGAGGTCAGGGGACAGGTCAGGGTAGGGCTGCAGAGGGCGGAGAACGAGAGGGGGGTGTTGGCGATTAGGGGGGAGGGCGGGCCGCCGGTGGCGATGAGGGGCGGGTCGATGAGGTCGGGGACCGGGAGGCACATGTGAGGCCTTTTTTTTATTCGCATTGAAGGGAGAGAAAGGAGATCTGCGAGTAATGTAGCAGTTGGGTATATTTGGGTATACATAATAGCGTCGGATATGTGCGGATCGGCGCCGGTTGGGTAGCGGCGTGGACATGTAGTGATAGGAACGGCACAACTTGCAGCGATAATACATGTGAGATGACGTCTTAGTCGATACTGATTACAATTAAGTGTGCACTATCAGTACGATAATACATCGTGGACTCGTGCATTTGTCCCTCAGGAAGCCCAGCCCAAGGGACCTAGGGAACATAACTCATGGCAAAAAGAGTTCTCAGACCAGGTTAAGAACCGAATCACGAATCCCGAAATCCAGCGTCGGCATCACAACAGAAAAGGGTCACAATCTCCAGGGACCAAAAATCGGAGGTAGCAGTTACGTTGTATTGGTCTGATGCGCAGTCAAGGTAATCCGACCCACGCGCAGTCGGCGTATCGTACCATCCAAAAAACCTGTGGTGCAACGAGCGTACGCACTAAAAGCACAAGCAAGCAAGCAAGACTTCGTCAACGAAAGTTGTCAAGGACGAAATGCCAGAAGCAGAAGTCAAAAACCCAAGTATCCTCCGTCCGTCTCCCGGTGTCCCTAAAAAACGGCCTAACCCCGCCGGAAGGAATCCGGAGGGTCCTTGTTCGGAGTTCGGGAGGCAGCCCCACTCAGAAATCTGCAGGTATTGTCGTCATGTTCGGCGGCTAAGTGGGGCTTCGGGTTCGGTGGAAGTGGAGCGAGACGGGAATTTAGTGCTGGGACAAACCAGAGGTTAGTAAGTACTTTCCATGTTATGCATACACACGTGGATCGTAAATCGGGATCGGGATCGAATAGGGAGATCGGAACCGGGTAATCTACATACAGAGCAGCAGGAGCAGCTGGAGCAGTCGGCGTGGGCTCCGCAGGTGGTGCAAGCGCTGTTGGCGGACATCAGCATTGCATTCATGCATCAATAATCAGAGATAGCCATAGAGCTTCCCCGCAGCAATACGGACGAGTCCAAAACGGGAAAGTCCATCCGATCTTTATACATACCAAGGGTCCATTTTGAAAGAGGTAGTGAGTTCGAAGACTTGAAAAAAAGTTGTGTTTTGGTATTGTAGTCTGGGCTGAGTTGATATTCAAGGCGTTTGATGGGAAGAAAGGAAGGAGGAAAAGAGGGGTTCACATCCGGGTTCTCGTCTCTTTTATACCTCATTTCTACACCATTGTACTCCTCCTCACCCTTCCGTTTCCCCTCTCAACACTCGTCACGTTCACTCCACGTCAGCTGCGAAGTAACCCCACGCTGCTTGACAACAGGGTTATCAGGCATCCTGCCCGACTTGGGCAGGGTTCTGCAGGAGGTGGGTGGGTGGGTGAGTGGGTGGTGGGCCGTAGGTCCGTGTTGGATGTGGATGCATGTACTCGTGCGGATGCGGGTGTGGATGTAGATGCGGACCTCCACGCGCGAAACGCGATATAAGCGGTCGTTAGTGATCTACATTTGCCAAGCTGCCCTTGCCGGTAGCAAGATAGACATCCGTTGCACCTGCCCAGGGAAGCCTAGCCGTAAACGACGACGCCCATGGTCGTGAGCCAGTAAGGATCCAGTGTGCCCACACCTCGAAGCAGCCTAGCTCTCCATCAAACGGATGGTGGGAGGGATATGCTATTGGCTGGATGAGGCTTTAGGGAATGGTCCAGCTCGAGGCGGATTGGTCTGGCTTGTGTGCCTACGTGCAAGTAAGCATGTCAGGTGAAGACGTACTCGGCGAATCTCGGCCGGTGCCTTGGTATATCCGGAGAGAGGGGTCCGTCGGGCTCCCGGGTCATGTCAACGGCATTCGGCGTCGACGCTCGCAAAACGTTCTTCAACTCGGAATAACGACAGCGGAGAGAGAATGCGTGTTGGCGGGGGCCAAGTTGTCTACCCTGCTATTATGAATTTCTCCAACTAAGAGAAATTCCACGGAGGGTCTGCTCCACTGAGACGGAGTACCCAGCAGGTCTGCAAGGGCCGTTGAGTTCCTGCGTGGGGTGAGAGCCAGCATTCATTGTGGGATGGCCCAAGGAGTTCATCGGCGAGTTCCTGCACGGGTCTTCGGCTCACCAGACACTACTAGTCTTAAGCCAAGAGCAGGAAGACAGGCCGCCAGTCTGGGTTATCGAAAAGGTGTGGGGGTTCAGAAGGAAGATTCCGGGGTCTGGAAGGAGATGGCCGGGTACTCGACTTGATCCGAGGGAGGGCCGGAAGGCACATCAGTCACCGTGACAGGGTCTGCAGCTCCACAGACCCACGCTCACGTCCTCGTCGTTCCAATGGGTCGCACGAGGAGAATCCACACCGTGCCCACACGATTACATTCGCCCTCACGGCTGAGGCGGACCAGGAATGATGGTACGACGTGGTGCAGGATACCCATGGCTCTGGGAGGGAAGTAGACAGTGGGAAGTGGGGGAGCACAGCATGGAGTGGGTAGGTTCCCGAAAGATGGCGTGGGTGGGTTAGGAGGAATAGGTATCCCTGAGGGGGTGATGGGGAGAGGGGGCAAGTGGCGGAGGGGGCACGCGCAGGAAATGTGTGGGTTGAGGTGACTAACAACTGGACAAGGTGAAGCTGTGAGTGGACGACAGAAGTGACGAGTTGGGACAGAGGCGGCAAGGGCGGGCAAGTTGTGGGCAGGTTTTCCTGTGTCATGGAAATCAGCGCCGAGACTAGCAGCTTAGTGGTCGCGGGGGGAGGAAGGGGGGAGGGGGCTTGGGGCAGGTGCGGTGGGGGCTGCTGTCCAGTAGTGGAGACACGAGAAGATAGGAGTAAAGATACGAAGGAAGGAGCGGGGGAGGATGGTGAAGGATGTGGGAGGCTGAGGAAGGAGCAGGGGAAGACGTGGGCGGGCTCGTGGGGTGAGGTGGGGAAGAGCCGGAAGGGGAGGAGCCGACTTCGACGAGGGAGAGATTCCTGTAGACCTGGCTCGGGGAGTATAGTCAGAGAAACTTCTGACTGGGGTCGGGTCAAGTTCGGTATCCAACAGGGAAAGATGAGTGATGAGTAGACTCGTAGCGGGCGCAGGGTGGTCGGGGTCATCAGTGCGGAGTAAGTGGCCTGAGTCGTCGAGATTGCGGACAGGATAGGCAGGCAGAATACAGTGATGCCTTGGGCAACGCCGTGGTCGGCAGCGTGTCCATGGGCAGAAGCAGGTCAGAGTTCTGTCCGCTCGCGAGATGGAGGTCCCCCCTCTCCTTATACTCTCCGCCCTCCAGGCGATAAGCGCGAAATAGGGGCACCAAGGCCAGATTGGCGCCCGACTCACCGCGACATTCGCGGGACGATCACTATCATCATCGTCATCCTCCACTATGAGCACGTTTAAGGGTTCTGCGAGGGCAGGATCCCGCCATAGAAATCCAGAGCGGGACGGGGCTGGCGAGAGAAGAGAGGAGAAGGTGAGGGTAGCGAGGCCATCCGGGTTGTCCATCCAGGTTGTCCATCCAGGTGCTCTCGTGCTGCAAGCCAGTCATAATAAGGGAAATAATGCCCCAGAAGGGCCAAACAATGCATACTTAGGGTATTACAGGAAAGGGAATCCTTGGAATGTCATGGTATTATGCACTTGGATGAGGAGGCGATAAAATAATGTTGTGGCATAGTCCTGACTATCGTGTATTGTCACGATGGCGATGGCGATGGAGATGGCGCGGACGGCAAGCAGCGCCATAGACGAGAGGCCATTTAGCACTGGGAAGGCTTTAGAAGCCGGGAGATCCTCATACAAGGAGACTACATGTCGATGCATTGGCAACTAATTTCGTGTGGAACTCATCCCTGACAATGCTCAAGTGAAGTGATCAATGGAGCTGTGCTCCTCCGGGCTCGGTCAATCGGCGGAGATCGAAAATGCCTTCGGTAGGACGAGACCACCTATTCCATGAACTCTACTACTTTCCCCCTTTATTATCTCCATCTAAGTCCCCTTCTGGTGTTAAGCACCCATGTGGGTAGCCATCGTTCCTCGAGTCGACACAATCCCCCTACGACTCCTATTCGCGAGAAACCACTCCGATCGATCCTACCCACGAGCCGCCACTACGATCCTACTCACAAGACACCCTATGATCCTACTCACGATCCCCCTATGATCCGACCCACGAGAAACTGCTACCTCCCGACGACCCACGAGAAATCATCAACCAAGCGGCAGAGAAAAAGGCGACCCGTTGCGTCTCGATCACCTAGTCCGAGGCTTCCCCCCTTAATAAAAGAAATACCTATTCAACGACGGGATGCCTTCGTACTTTCCTCGGCGCAGTCAACTGTAGAGACGAGAGTCCGGCCACAGTCGTTCGTGAACTTGCTCGATACCCGAGTCAGTCATGCCAAGGAAGGCCAGGACAAGTACACGGGAAGAATACAGGTACAGCCCCCAGTCAAAATACCTCACTTTTTCGCCTCCCGCCCTAGCCGCCTCAAAGAACATGAAGCCATGGGAACTAAAAGAACGCACAATGGAAACATGAACCTGAAATTCACCAAACCAGAACCTAGCTAAGCCCTTCTCTTGTGATATGAAAGTAGTACACGTCCGATTCCAAGCACCCCACCCAATCCCTTAAAAATAAACGCCGTGAAATGATTGTTTTTTGTTGGCACGCCGCACAGGCGGGAAGAGCGTCTCCCTCTCTCTCTCCCGTCCCCGCACTCACCCCTCCCCACCCAACGGGTTTTAAACCCCCCCAATACCCCTTCCTCACATGCAAGGCTACGAAGTCGCCACGTCGACCTTCTTGGCGGGAGGCTGGCCGGCGCCGCCGTCGTCCTCGCGGGCACGCTTGCCGTTGGACTCGGCAGTCTTGGGGGCCTCACTGACGTTGATCCGCGGCTTGACACTACAAAGTAAAGGTTAGACCACATGTGACACTAGGGGGGAAGAAAAAAAGGGGGGTGGGTTATAAGGGCAACGTACTCGTTGGCGTTGTGCGGCTTAGGAGCCTCCTGGTCCTTCGCCTCCTTGCGCTCGTCACGCCCGCCATCCCGGCCGCCACGGCCACGTCCACGGCCACGGCCACCTCGGCCGCCCCTTCCACGACCACGGAAGCCACCGTCACGCCCGTCCTGACCCTTCTTCTGGAAATTGGCACCCTTGTTGAAGCCGCCGCGGCCGCCGCCCCGCCCCCTGGAGGCGTCGCCGCGCCCCTCGAAGAAGGGCCTCGACGACGAGCTGGGCTGCAGCTTCCCCTCCCTGATGAGCTGGCTCTTCTCCTCGCAGTAGTCGTGCTTCGTCATGATCTTCAGCTCCTGGTCCTTCCACTTCGGCGCGTCCTCGGCGAACTTCTTGGCCGCCTCCTCGTCGGGGAACTCGACGAAGACGGACCCCTTGAACACCTTCTCGGGCGAGCGCCTCAGCTTGATGTAGTTGACGGGGCCGTGCTGCGCGAAGAAGGCCTCGATGTCGAACTGGGTCGTGGCCACCTCCTCGCCGAAGCCCTTGACGTAGAGCGTCGCCGCCTCCTGCTTCTTCTTCCTCTCGGACGAGGACTTGTAGGGCCTCTTGCGCTTGAGCTCCTCCTTGCCCTCCTCGCCGGAGATGTCGAGCTCGTTGCTCTCGCGGAGGGCCGCGACTACGGACTCGTAGGGCTGGAAGCGCCGCATGCGCTTGAAGGAGCAGATGGTCTTGAGGGAGACGGGCTTGTTCTCCTCGCCGCCGGTGCTCTCCCACATGAACTTGTCGCGGGGGAGGTTGGAGTCGCCGAAGTAGTACTCGACCTGGGAAAAGGGGGAGGGGGTTCCGTTAGCCCGGGGGTGACTTCGGGTTTGTCCATGGTATCTGGAAAACCTACCTGGCCACGGATCAGGGCAGGGTCGTCAGTGACGGGGAGCTCATTGGGATCCGACTTGACATTCTTGGCGAAGGTCTTCGAGCCCTCAGTGGTGGCCGCCGCGGGCACGGCCTCGGTCGTTACCGCAGCAGCAGCAGGAGTAGCTTCAGCCTCCTGGGTGGTGGTGGTGGTGGCAGCGACCTCCGCGGCGGGAGCCGCAGCCTCTACGGGCGCGGCAGTCTTCACTTCCTCGCTCATGATAAATCCGGGTCGATCACTGATGTGGACGGTTGAACAAAGGCAGAAAAGCGCTCTGTGGTCGAGAAAGGTAGGACTCGGAGACGGAAGGGAGAGAAGGTGTGTACGAGCAGGGTGTTAGGTGGGGGGGAACAAAGAATTCCAAGAGAGAAAAAAAAGTTGTCGCGCGGTGGGAGTGGTGGCGGGTATCAGAGCAAGGCGTAGCGGGGTACTCCGTGCCGTCGTCGAGCAAGGATTGTGAGTCAATGTTTAGGCAGATACCAGACAACCCGGACAAGGGCAGATAGATCCTTCAATGGAGTCTATATCAATGTAAATTCCTTTGTCCAAGAGGAGTGCAGGAGTCAATTGTCAAAAAAGTCGCAAAAAAAGAAACATTGACCGCCGATAAGTGCATTTGAAGAAAAAAAATGCGAAGCTAAGAGCGGTTCATGTTATCTTCCACTTGTTGACAGCTGTCGGGCGCTACCGGCTGTCAGGAGGTCAGAAACTCTGCACGTCGCCAAAAAAATTGGCTGGCCAGAAAGCTTCGCGACACCTTCAAGGCTTCAAGGAGAACCCTCCGCTAGCTCGACCTCCCCCCCATCATCTCCCACCAGCCAATTCCGCAAAGATGAGGCCGGCTGTGAAGAGGTACGTCCTAGGACGGCCGGTATGTACCCCTAACCACCCCCCCTTTCCCTTTCCAATCCTTACCTTCCCCCTTTCACCTTGGCTTCCTCTCCGGCCCATCGTTCACCTCTCTCCCTGGTCCGAGTGAGAGCGTGTTCTAACTGAAGATCTACCCCCCCCCATCAGAAACTCCGGCAGTCCTGGAACAAGTACAACCTCTACAACATCTCCAAAGCCGACCCAATCGTCCGCACAACCACGGCGACCTTCTTCCAGCAGAAATGGGCCGCCAAGGCCATGACACGCACCTACCACGGCGACCACATCCCCGAGAAACGCTGGAACCGCCTCTTCGACCGCCGCCTCGCCTCCGTCGTCGAGATGCCCCCGGAGTACCTCGCCGCCCACGACGGCTCCGAGCAGGCCGAGGGGCGCGGCTCCGGCCGCGAGGTCGACCCCAACGACCCCAAGGCCCACTCCGTGACGGCCACCTCGTACTCCGTACTAGAGGAGGCGAGGCAGGCGCAGCTGGCCCGCGACGACGCGCAGAATGCGTCAAGGGCGCGAAACCAGAGGCCTGGCACCAGGTCGCTTAGGGCGGCCATGAGGAGGCCCGTGCAGGACATGACGCCGTACATGCAGATGGCCTTCGCCCCGCAGGAGAGGAGGCTCGAGGTCGCCATGTTCCGCGCCATGTTTGCGAGTACGCCGAGGCAGGCGAGGCAGTTCTGCATTCACGGGGCTGTCAAGGTTAACGGGAAGAAGGTAGGGTTTTTTCCTTTCTCCCAGCTCCCATCCCCTTCCTTGTCTCGCCCCTGGATTACGAGCGGCAAATCTAACGTTGTTTATTTTCACTCCCACAGATGCGATATGGCTCCTACATGCTAAACCCGGGTGACCTGTTCGAGGTTGACCCTGACATGGTCATGTTGGCCGCAGGAAAGGACAAGAACCAGGCCTCCCTGGAAGCGGCCGTCAAAAAGCTCCAAGCCTCAAAATATGCCAAGGCCGTGGCCGATGACGAGGCGGTAGTAGAATCCTCGAAGGACGCCGAGTCCGAAGCCACCGAGACCAGCGAAGAAAAGCCCGAGGGCGAGGAGGTCGCGGCGGTAGAAGAGGAGGCCCCCGAGGAGCCGGAGCTCTCCTCTCTCCCGGAAGCCGGCCGCGAAGCCGAGCAGCGCCGCCGTGTGAAGGCCCTCGTCGCCTCCGCCAAGACCCTCCTCAAGGAGTCCCCCGACCTCAACGCGAAGCGCAAGCAGGAGCTCCGCGCCTTCGTACGAGCCTCGAAGGCCGCGCTCGGCCACAAGGAGGACCTCGCGGCGGACGACCTGATGGCCACACTCTCGTCGCACCTCACGCGGTTCAAGCTCGATGGCAAGGAGGTTACCGACGCGGCCGCCAAGACCGACAGCAGCCCCGCCCCGACTGCCGATGCCAAGAACGTCGAGGAAGTCGGGTCCCTATCTAAGTCCGAGGCGCAGGCCCTCGCGCGCCTGCTGCGCGCCAACGAGGAGGACGACGAGAACCCCGTCGACAACACGAAGCCGTACGCTACGCCGTGGGAGCCGAGGAAGTACCTAAAGCCGCTCGCCTTCATCCCGAGGT
Source organism: Cephalotrichum gorgonifer (assembly GCA_900312665.1). Taxonomy (NCBI): domain Eukaryota; kingdom Fungi; phylum Ascomycota; class Sordariomycetes; order Microascales; family Microascaceae; genus Cephalotrichum; species Cephalotrichum gorgonifer. The sequence continues at coordinate 499,584 of ONZQ02000002.1, forward strand.
ACCTTGAGGTGAATCAGAATATCTGCGCCGCGGTGTACCTACGGAACCCCGTCGCCAGGATCGGCCTTGCGGAGGTGCCGACACCATTCTCCTATGATGTCAATCAGCTTGCCTATACGTGGTATCTGAGGAGGAGGTAGATGAAGCGGCCACCCTCGGGTTTCGCGCCGTGAAGGGGAGTTGAGGTGGAGGGGGGCGGAGGTTAGATTTCTGGAGAGGAAGGGGGGCTAGTAGGAGCTTGAAAGGGGCCTTCTTCTACCAGTGTGTTTGATGATTCTGGCAGTTGAGAGGGCGTGTTGTATCAGCGACTTTCTTCCTGTATCATAAACGGAGGGACATCGCGTGGGAGCATTCGATGTCAGGAGGGGGCAGTTGGGTTCAAACCATGTAGAAACTCATTGTACATTACCACCATATTCCGCATTTATTCGCCCTCTGTTGGAACCTCGGTGATGTAATGTTCTATGACCGTCGGTGACATGTTCCCATTGTCTGAGGAAGTTCCATACCGTCGTAAATAGATCAAAGCGTCCCCAGGTCTCGGGTCCCTGTCCAGCTCCAAATGGTACGCAACAGCAGCCAGGGTCCGAGGTAGGTAATCATGGAACATGTTCCTTATATTCGTTTAAAGCCCTCACAACATATTACTGCCCCCAATCTCAGTGACTGTGGCCAACTCAACGAGGCTTGTACAAACATCTCTACCCCTTCATGTCGACAAGGAACAAACACACTGAACCATCCGACAAGAGAGCACAGAGGCCATAGATATGTCACATTAGCATCACACACAACGGCTACAAGTGACAGGCACAGGTGGTACAGTCATGAAACAAATCTTCAAGGAAACTTGTGGTCAAAAGAATGTCCATCGCGACGTGAAAAAGAAAACGTTCACGGGAAACTAGCAATACAGCGTGCAGTCTGTCAACCCCAACGTCCTCCCAGCCCGATCCACCAATGTGCACAAAGGGCGAAGTTCCTAAAGTTGACAGACCAATATAAAATAGTCCACGCTCTCCACAAACCGCCTCGCCCGTCTCCCACCAGAAATCGCGAGAAAAAAAAAAGTACCCTACCATCCATCAAGACAAACAAGCTTTTCCATTGCGCGCGAAGACAACCATGGGGACGGATGAAGAATTAAGCCTGAAGTGTTGATAATTAAAGTAAGGAGACAAAATAAAACAGGGGAAAATACAAAGGAATGAAATAAGAGAGCCAAGGAAACGCGGCATCGGTGGTATTGTAAGAGGCATCATGGGTACTCAAGATACAGAAACGAGCAGCAAGAAAAAAGAAAGAAGCGTCGGCAGAGACGTGGCGCACGCAACAAAGGGGTGGTGTGTCGTGTTCGGCTTTAGGGGATTGCCTTAACGGAGCGAGAAGCCCTTCTTCTTCCCTTCCAGCGGGCGTCCACTCTCGATGCGGGCCTTCCTCTCTTCGAGCTCTCCTCGTTGGCGGTCGAGTTGCTCCTTCATTTCCCGGTGACGGGCGTAAAGCTCCTCCTCGCTCTGCTTCAGCTTGCTCTCCTTTTCGGAGACCTTCTGCTGGAACACCATCTTCATCTCGGCTTCCATCTTGGCAAGCTTCTGCTCGTGGAGCGCACGCTCTTCCTCCTGCTTGACAGCGGGGTTGACCTCCTTGAAGACGCTCGGGTCCTGGGATACGCCCATGGCGATGAGCTTGTCCGTCCTGTAGTTCTCGTACAGGTTGTTGTTCGTGTGCTCCTTGAGCTCCTCCATGTGGGTCCGGATGAGCATTTGGCGGAGCTTGACGAAGTCACAGTGGTCCTCGTTGTCAACCTCGATAACACCCCACGGGTACTTTCGGCCCCTGACCTTGCGGCCGTCGGGGTTGGTGATCTCGTTGGTCGCTCCAACGACAGCGAAGGGGACCTTGGACATGATCTCGTTGTTCTCGGCAATGGTCTCCTCGTCGTCAAGCTCGTACCGGGGTCCTTCGAAGATCTGGATGCCGTGATACTTAATATCGGCCAGGATCTGCAGTCACGTTAGCTTAATGCTCTTGCCCCTTTTGATGACAGCAAGATTCGAGAACGCAGATACTTACCCTAGCCTTGAAGTTGTTGATCTCCTCGTCGGTGAGGGTATCGGCCTTGGCAATGACGGGAATCAAGTTGACCTTGGTGTGGAGTCGTCGCATGACCTCAATGTCAAGGGGCTTGAGGGAGTGGCCGGTGGGCTGGATGAAGAAGACGCAGGCATGGATGCGGTTGTCGACGATGTTCATGCGGTTAACCTTGTTCTCAGCGTCGAGGTAGGCGTCGAATCGCTGCTCGATGTTCTCGATAATCGGGCGCCAGGACTCGTCATTGTTCACGAAGTCACCAAAGCCCGGGGTATCAACAACCGTGAGGCGGAGGCGGACGCCAGCCTCCTCGATGTCGGCGCTAATGGACTGGATCTGGACAGTCTTGGGAATAATGTCGTGAGAAGGGCTCTTGAGCTCCTTGGGCGGGTAGAGGGACGTGTTGAAGAGGGTGTTAACAAGGGTCGACTTTCCGAGGCCAGATTCACCTGAGTTCGTACCGTTAGTCCTAGCACTGAGACTTTACCAATCTTGGGAGTAAACTTGGCAATTGTGGAGGCCCAGTAATACATACCAACAACCATAACGTTGAAGTTGAAGCCTTTCCGGACACTCTTGCGGTGCCACTGGTTGGGAAGGTTGGCAAAGCCAACATACCCAGTCAGCTTCCTGCGGACGACGTTCCTAGCATCATTGGCAGCTTGAGCAGCTGCTGGCACGACATTAGAAGGCAATTCTTCTTCAAAGGAGGCCGTTTCAGGCTTGCCAGCAAGGGGCGATTCGCCGCCAGAGGAGGAGCCGTTAGGGTCTAAATAGAAGAGACATGTTAGCGAATAGGCACGGAGCAAGAGCTAGTGGCAGGCGTGACTGCGAACAAGGTAAAGTTCCTGAATTAGAAGACATGATCGATATGTCCGGGGTGGGCTCTTCGTGCTTCTCCTGGCTCTCCTCGGGAGCTGCGGTATTGATGGACTCCTCGACCTCCTCGATGTCCTTTCTAACAGGGTAGATGGAAGATTTTGATGACGTCGCATCACAGCTAGCGTAGAACTCATCGTAGGAAATGGGGCTAAGCTGGTCGAGATTGGGTAGCCCATCGACTTCTGGAAGACTCGTGTACTGGATCGTTGAAGTCGGCGAGCAGGAAAGGTCGGGCCGCTTCCGTACCCGATGAGGTAGGCTACTCGACCTGCGCGACATCGTGCGCAGAGGTTTGGTGAACGAGCCGCCTACAGTAGAAACGTTTTTGGCGGATCGATCCGCTCGCCTTCGAATAGAGCCAGCTCTGATCATGTTCTCGACAAGCTCCATTGCCACAATGAGGTCGGCGCCTTTGGTATCCTTCCGAGGGTAGTGTTCGAACCAAGTTCCACGTCGTTCCGACAGAGTAAGCACCAGGACTTGGACATAGATGATATTGCGTAACTGAAGATTTGGATGGCAGTGGTCCGGGTTCCATCAATCGGCGAGGGGGAGAGCAAGAGGCAGGAGAAGCAAGTGGAGAGCTGGCACCGGCCGTTGTCGACAGGAAAGTTGAGGGGTAGGCGTGCGGCTGCCTCAATACACAAGGCAACCGCTCACCCGGAGCAAATGTGGAAGCTGCAACCAAATCGAACAGCATTGGACTTACCCATAGTGAGGATGTTGTGTGTTTGTCGAGTAGACGACTACCTTCGACAAGGTAGATTTAGGTGAAGATGAGGTATCGAGACCTGATGCCAGCAATGGTTAGCGCAAGGAAGGAGCCTTCGAGGGGTCGGGTCTAGCTAGGCATTGGCGAAGACAAGATGAACTGGTGCTGATAAGGAAGGCAAGACGGAGGTAGGCGAAAGGTGGACTCGAGATGGCTGGGAAGGTCCAGGCGGCACGGGAAGGAAAGTGATCTGGGATTGGGTCGCGCCCGGCAAGTCGAATGGGTTAAACTGGCAGGTGCAGGACAATGCGCAATGAATTGGCAAGAGCGGCGGAGGTTGATTTCCCAACCAAAACGATTCGCAGTTGATATTTTGAGGCAGGAGATAGTGGGTTCGATGGAGGATCACGTACCGACGAGAAGTTGGCGATGTGTCAACGTCGCAGGACCGAGCTTGGAATTCAGGGGCGGAAAGCACTCGGAGGTGAGAATGAGCTTGCCGGTTCAGGCGGTTCGGCGAAAAGATCGTGAGAAAGGGCGAATGAATAATTATGGCGATGAAAATAATAAAAAATTACAGGTCAATGAATGACGCGAAGAGGATTCGGTGGCCAGAGACTGGGAAAGGAGGAAGGGGAGGGTTGGGTTTGATGAAGGACGAAATTGGACTTTTTTTTCTCCCACGGTCTCTCCTAATTTGGGCGAGTGACAGGCAGGGGACGGGGTCTCAGGGACTGGATGATGTGGTAGCTCAAAGGGGGCGGATCTCGGTCAACTAGCAACGCTGGCAGCGGCCAATACACAGTGCGTGGTTGTCCCTGGGGTTACGAGCCAAACAGGGCATTACCGTGGGGAATAAGGGGCACTAGGCACGCTAGGGGTAGCAAGGAGTCGCGGACTGAGGACTTGTACAGGTACAGCCAGTACTGCAGATCGTCGTTTCTCCATCGTCCGAGTACAAGTATACGAGCACGGAGCAATTTTACCCACCCAGCTCTCGCCCATGCTGGAGCAGCGTTGCTAGCAACAAATTTTGTCGTGAACTAGAATAGGGGAAGATATCTAGGCTAGTCCTAATCGGGTAAAGCGTAAGAACCCCAACAGGAGGTCGTGCGTCTCTGAGAAGGAGAGGAGAGTATCTAATTGGCTCATTCGGGCGTCGCTTGTTTGGAAACCCCTGTCTTCGTTTCCCAGCCCAATTCAATTCACAGGTCACGCCTGTTGTTACTGGCGCCACGCGACGTCGCGCGGACTTGCCTCGCACTCTCGTGTCAAAGACACTGGACGCATATGTAGGAGTAAGTCGTCGGGGGCCACATGACAGTGGATGTCGTAAGAAAGAAACCGAAAGGCTCGACGGATAGATACTACTACTACGGAGTACTACTCCTCAAATCGTCCCCCCTAAGGAGAGGATGCTAACACATGTATGTATTAAAGGGGCCTGAGCTCTGGTATCTGCACGCCAGGGCCTTCGAACAAGTTGACGGCTCGTTCCCGGCCAGCCGCCTGAGACAATAAACGGAAATGTTCATGGAAACGTCGTCCCGCCTGCGTCACTGACATGCGCCCGAGCCATCTTCCCTGCACATGCAGATCCCGGACTCGAGTCGAGACAGATCTCAGCATCTTTTGAAGGATCTACCCTGCCCTCGCTCGTTTCCACCAAATAGGCGTCACATCCAGACAATCGAAGCCTTAATGGATAAATCTAGGATCTCCAAGGAGACAGTCCGACCCGAGGTTTGCAGCACAATAAATCGAATTGATGGTCAGATCTCACAGAGGCGTGAGGCGATCACACCGGGACACGATAGGCAAAGCTCCGTGGGAATTGTAGCTCGTACTCGTATCCTACTATCATAAAGGTCGAACCTCTCGCTTCTCCACCGTGACCACGTGGATGATGCTGAGTCATCGGGGTCCACATTCCTCATCGAACCTCAATTGGCGAACCTGGGCTCGCGGGCGTGCAAAACATGCGCAAGGTCGGGATGAATGTTCTAATGTCCTGGGAATAATCTTCCATGTCGATAAACGGTTTGCCCTCCTCGTGGATGGGCCATTGAATATTAGCCAACGGCTACAAGTATATATTCCAGGGCTGATAATAATGGCGGACACCGAATTTAGCAAAGAAGCATGCATCCTACTTTGTGTAGCGGGATGTCTAAGTGACTTCCGGTTCTCACCTTCCTTTTTCCCAGAGGAATCCGTCTAAGTATATGTATTTATATTCGTGCGCAATAAGTACATGATAATAGCTAGTGTATATCATCCCACCCTGCCCTGCTACGTAACGTTATCTCGTCCGTGGTACAGGTGAGTGCCTCACAAGAATTGGCTAGGTGGCTATGCACTAATACGGTTCTTTTCGATTATCTCTACCTTGCCATAAGTACTTCGTAACGGGTAAATAAATCGGGTGTAGTTCCTCATCATATTGATACCGCTCGTTATTAAACTGAACACTCAGCTTCTCGGCGCTCGTAATGCTTTGGGCCTGCAAGGGGCAGCCACCGGTCGGACATACTTTCATGTTCGAAGCCGATCCCTCATGAAGTCCGGACTCAAGACACGGCTTCTTACCATACCCAACGCTTATGAGTAGATGTGCCTGTTCTTTCTCATTGTTCTTGAGGTAGGACTTTATTGTCCACTATGAAACCTTTCCTAGCACTTCAAGTTGAGCAAGATTCGAGCCGCCCTTCCCCCCGAGGTCGAAACATCATCCGGAGAGAAACACCGTGGGGCTTGCGACCGCAACTGTGACAGTTTTGCTATCGAGGAAGGGGCTGACCATCGAAACTGAAGATGTACAGATTCTGGCGTATCCATGGAGGCTGAGGGGCAGAGCTGGATTCCCGCTGTCTAATGTTGTCGGAGAGGCCACCCCGTTTCAGCAATACTACATGCAGCCACGAACTGCTTCGACGACCCAGACTCCAGCCGCGCCAGAGAGTTGCGGGAAACCGGGGGAAGATCGGTTGTCTCATTCTCCGCCAAGGCCGAATCCCGCAGAGGAAATAGAGCTACTACTCTTTAATTAATATCGCAGCCGAGGACAGCATACAAGTAGGCTTGGCCAGCCACCATGCGCTGTCGATATCGATCTACAGTCTGCTGAACCTCCCTCTTGATACTGAAGTACACTATGGCACTGGGGCATAGGACAGTTCTCAGACTACAAGTAGGTAGGGAGCCACGGAAAAAGTAACGTAAATGTCAAATTAACATAGTTATGTCCACCATGCTCCCCAAGCCCTTGTTTGAGCTTTTTCTTATGTCCTCCCTAATGCTTGCTTGCTTGCGCGTTCCGAACGAACACATGCGGAAGATATGTGTATACATATCAGTGGTCAGGCTTTCGGGGCCAGCAGCCAACCGAATGCCCCCTAATCCTCTAAAAGAAAATGAAGGAGAGAGAAAAGAGGCAGGACAACTTCCTTCCGATGCAGAGCTATCGCGTGGATGCCCAAGGTCTCCACCATCTAGCCATCACTTAGCTCATCAAACCCCACAATACGGACCGAACATTCCCCACAGGCAACGGGAGGTCGAGCATACAAGCCGGCTCGCCTTTGCGAACCGGCGGCTCTGGCGTACCTGCGGTCTGTCCTAGTTCCGGGTCAGACAAGCGTTCGGTGTTCCCGTAGACGGCTATTACAGGTGAGGGAAGGTACCATCACGTGGCCAGCTACTTGAGATCAGGCTGTCTCATTCAGGTCTGGCCATAATAATACTACGAAGTAATAACTAGACACTTTCCAATCCGATTAATCACGTGGTGTTCTCTAATCCACTCTTTTTCGGACAAGTGAAGAACAATGTAACTATAACTAACCCAGCCACACAGAAATTGTGAGAGTCGCCGATCTTGGATCGTGTTGTCTTAGCTCGGAGCCGCCCATAACTCACGAAATGGTAACCATGAAATGCCCTCCGGCGTAGTATGGAACTAACAGAGCTAGCGGAGGCGCAACACCCATCTGTCCTTATCATCCCTTAGCCACAATTATCGAATTGACAAGACTCAGCGAGACAAGCGCATCAGCCTCACTGACGTCATCCTAGTTCCAGACAGCTGAAAACCCATCCGCGTTCCGAAGTCATGTGGAGTACTTTTAAGCTCGTAGCCCCAAACCCACTCGCCCCGCGTCGGTACTTCTGACCGTCTGGATCCCAATTGACTTCGACCCGAGCATTGAACGATGCGGCTCCTTACTTCAACACGCATCGCGGGTCGCGCGAGACGAGGGCTCCATAACCGGCCAATCCGTCAATCTTTCTTCACCTCCTCACGCCAACAGGGTAATGTTGGGAGGCTACGGCGAGTACCCGTGATACTTCTGGCGGCGGGCGTGCTCATCTGGCTCGACTCTACGCGACACAGCGCCGAAGACAAGAAACTCGCCCCCAAGCTACACCCCAAGCGGTCGCCGACTGCGAAGGAAGCAGGAGCAGGAGGCGAGACAGCCGCGTGGTCTACATTCTCAAAGTCCTTCGAGAACCTCTCCAACGCGACGGACATCGAGTGGGTGGCCCTCTCGGAGCGCATCGTCGGCTACATCCTCCCCGAGTGGTCCAAGTTGATCCCTACGTACCTCCGGAAGCTCCAGCAGGAACTCTCGGGGGAGCGCGGCTCTCTCGCGGATGAGATATGGAGGGAGGCGCACGACCCGCTACTCCACCCGGAGACGCAGTACTCGGCGCACGTTAGGGTCTCTGACGCGCTCTGCGACGAGGAGAAGGAGTTTCTCAAGAGGAGAAAACGCGTCGCGAAGATCGCTCTAGCTAAATATCTCGATATCGACGAGAAGGATATCCACCCGGACGACGTACCCACGATCGCTGTCTGCGGGTCCGGTGGTGGTTTAAGGGCCCTTGTGGCGGGGACAGGGTCGCTGCTCGCTGCGGAGAAGGATGGCTTGCTGGACTGCGTCACCTACACGGCGGGAGTCAGCGGGTCCTGTTGGCTCCAGTCCATTTACTTCTCGACAATCGGTATGGGCAGCATGCAGCGGGTTCTAGATCATATCAAGGGCCGCACGGGCACACACATCGCCTACCCGCCAGTAGCCCTCGAAACCCTTATCTCCGCGCCGACCGACAGGTATCTCCTGAGCGGCATCGTAGAGAAGCTCAAGGGCGATGAGGGAGCCGATTTCGGACTCGTGGACGTTTACGGCCTGCTACTGGCGGCGAGGCTGCTCGTTCCCGTCGGCGACCTCGAGGTAGACCACAGGGACCTGAAGATCTCAAATCAGCAGGAATACATCAAGTACGGGCAGAACCCGCTCCCGATATACACAGCCGTGAGGCATGAGATACCCGAGGCGACGGACTCCAAGTACACCTCAGCACCGGAGGATGCCAAGGAGCGCGCGAAGAGGGAGGCCTGGTTCCAGTGGTTCGAAATCACCCCGTACGAGCTATTCTGCGAGGAGTTCTCGGCTGGCATACCGGCCTGGGCGATAGGCAGGAAGTTCAAGAACGGCACGAACGTCATTCCCGAGGAAGGCCTCTTCCACCCCGAGACCAGGATGTCCCTATTGCTAGGCGTGTTCGGGAGCGCGTTCTGTGCCACCCTCAACCACTACTACCAGGAGATTCGGCCAGTCGTGAAGGGCTTGGCGGGATTCGGCACCGTCGACGATCTGATATCGGGGCGGAATCAGGACCTTAGCAAGGTCCACCCCATCGACCCGGCCACCATCCCAAACTTCGCGTATGGGATGGACGGGAAGCTGCCGAAGACGGCACCGGAGAGCATTTTCAAGAACGAGTATATCCAGCTCATGGACGCCGGCATGTCGAATAACCTGCCCATCTACCCGCTCCTCCGCCCTGGTCGGGACGTGGACATCGTGATCGCCTTTGACAATTCCGCCGATGTCAGGCAGGATAACTGGCTCGCCGTGACGGACGGATACGCGAGGCAGAGGAACGTTAGGGGATGGCCTATCGGCGTTGGGTGGCCCAAGGATGAGGTGGCGGAGGAGACTGGGAAAGAACTAGACCTGGCTGCCGCCGGCTCCACCCCGGGGGCGAGAGGGCAAGCTGCCGAGGCCAAGTATCAAGAGGCCAAGGGTCGGGCCATGAATGGCAGCTCCTCCGCGGCCCAAAGTTCACAGGGCAGCAATCAAGACAAGGAGGGGAAGGGCCTGGGCTACTGCACAATATGGGTCGGCACCAAGGAAGAGCGCTCCTCGGCCCCTCCCCCACCCAGCAAGGCCCTCGACGAGTCCGACTCCTGGACCGCCATATCCGCGCCAACGGCCGGGCTGGCCCTCGTCTACCTCCCCCTCATCCCGAACCCGCGCGTCCCCGGGGTAGACCCACAGACGACCGACTTCCTGTCCACATGGAACTTCGTCTACACGCCGGATCAGGTCGATGACGTGGCGAACCTCGCAAAAGCGAATTACGACGAGGGCAGGGAGCACATCAAGATGTGTGTGAGGGCCGTGTATGACCGGAGGAGGGCCCAGAGGTTGGAGAGGGAGGAGAGGAAGTGGGAAGAGAGGTTTAGGTCGTTGGTTAGGAAGGGGATAACACATTCTCTGGGCGAAGGAGACCACTTTAGTTAGTGTGTGTGTGGGTGTGTGAAAGGGAATGTAACTTCGAATGGTCGCCTTAGAGCAAGCACATATAGAAAACATAAGCATCCTGCGAAACATCTAATTGTGCATGCTCTTGGGTGTAAGCTTGTCTGGTTCAAAGCAACTGGAAAACATAGGGTGAAACAAACACTAACTAGCAGATCGTATGATCTCGTCTACACTCTATATCATAACTCTATTTACTCCTTTTTATCGCCCTTAATCTCCCTCCTCATCTCGTCCTTTATCCTAGTTACCGTCCCGCTACCCCCATATACTAGACCAGTGTACACCATCGCAACGTCCGCGCCCGCCTCCCTGATCTCCGCGGCCTCTTTCCCGTTCGTGATGCCCCCCGTCGCGAAGATGACCTTCTTCCCCTTGAAAGACGGGACATCCAACCACTTGCGGTACTTCTTCACGAGGTCGAGAGTCCGCCCATACATCGATGGGCCAGAGAACCCGCCGTCCGCCATCATGAGGATACCCTTCTCGCGGTTCGTAACCGGCACGCCGGCCGGGATGGCCTGCATCTTACGCCTGGTCGTGTTACCCACGATGACGCCGTCCACGCCGCTCTCCCACACCGCGCGCACGATATCCTTCACCTGTGCATCGGAGTCCTCGTCCGGCGAGACCTTGACCATCACCTTCGGCGGCGTAGCCCTAATGCCCTTCGTCGACGCCCGCACGGCGCCAACCACGGCGTCTAGGAGCCCCACGAGCTTATCCCCGGACTGCAGGTCCCTCAGGCCGGCGGTGTTGGGGCTGCTGACGTTCACGACGAGGACGTCCGCGTACTGGGCTAGCCTACTGGCACAGTAAGCGTAGTCCGCCACGGCATCCTTCTCCGGCGTCTCCTTGTTCTTCGCGACCTGCACAAGGAGCAGGCGGCCTGGAGTCAGGCTGCCCACCGGGACGCCGGCATTCCCCGATAGCACATCCTCCTCCTCAAGACCCTGCGAGTGCGCGTAGACCCGCAGCCTCTGGCGCAGCTTCATCGCCATGGCGTCCGCGCCGACGGAGTTGAGGCCGTAGCAGTTCACCATCCCCTCGATGCTGGGGACCCTCCAGACGCGGGGCTTGGGGTTCCCGGGCTGCGGCTTCGGCGTGCACCCGCCGACCTCCACGACGCCCGCGCCCAGCGCGAACAGCGCATCGGGGATATCGGCGTCCTTGTCCAGACCTGCGCTGATGCCTATCGGGTTATCGAGCTTCACGCCGAAGACTTCCGCGGATAGGTTCGGATCGGAGGGGTCGGGGCTGAGGCGGGCCCGCTCGCGGGGGTGGAGGCCGAGGCTGTAGAGGCTCTTCAGGGCCGCTGTGCCGAAGTGGTGCGCGTCCTCGGCGTCGGGGAAGAGGGCTCGGAGGGCCGGAGGCACGAGGTAGTGGTGGAAAGCGGAGCGGGTGTCGGTAACGTAGATGTAGCCAACGACGGCGCCGACGAGAGTTGCGCTACCGTAGGCGAATAGGCGGAAACCGCCGCCGGTCGAGGTCGAGCTGGTCGACGCATATCGCCGGGTGGAGTTGCAAGTAGTGCTTCGGGAACGAAGGCTCTGGAGGGCTGTCCTCGAGCGGAGAAGTGGAGAGGACATTTTGGGAGCGAGCGTGCGGCGCGGTGCCGTTCAATTGAGTTCTTTCAAGGTTAGCTCTGGGTAGCTATATACCTAGACTCTAACGACCGACTATCTGATGTTATCCATCTACACCGAGCCAGACAAATATTATCGGAAACTCGGCTGAACTTCGGCAATGCGAGAAATGCCTCCAAATTAACATCATGCAAAACAAGATACACGCCCCCGACCCCAAGAGCCCAAAAGCTCTCGAGTAGAGCCGAGGTATAATAGACAGTGTCTTGTGTTTCTCATATTCCAGACTCCCCCAACTACAAGCAATACGCGTGCACGTACAGCCTCGCCATAGTCGGATCGGGCAAAGGAGCTCAGAGCAACCCGGCCTGTGCTCGCGTACATACGGGATATAAGCAGTATCGGAGTGGAAGGGCGGTAGAGATATAGCAGGGTAAAGTGATGGATAAAAGAACTCTGGCATTGGCCCAGTAGACGCGGGTACATGAGCGCCTCGAGGTGATCATCCGAGGCTTGAGGACGAACGCAGGGCATGAAGTAAAGCCTCCTGTCCTCGGCACGAAATAGGCCAGTCGATCTTGATGATGCAAGCGATACCGCAGTATATTTTTCGTCTATAAGCGTACAGCCGACCGCCAATGCTTCTCTATGCCGTCTTCTCAGCCACCGCCTTGTTCGCTAGCTCCGCCTGCTTGTCCTCCTTCTCCCAATCCTTCAATTGCCGGTTCCAGCTGCGAAAGGCAATGCGGTTAGCACTGTAAGCCCATCGGTTCAATGGAAAAGGGGTCGCGTATGGGTACGCACTATTTGCTGGGGTAGAATCGGCCGGGCTGGGGCTTATGCGCGAACTGCTCCTTCTCGGCGCTAATCTTCCATATTATGGCAGTCATGCCGAGGACACCGGCTCCGAGAACGAGGGTGTTCCATCTCCAGTTGGCGGGTTGGGCGTACCAGCCACCAGACGGCGACCAGACGTGCTTGGGGTATCTTGTCGAGGGTTAGAAGGAAGGGGGAGAATCGGATTCTGAGGAGGACGACTCGACTCACGGGATCTTCGGGGCTCCACCCTGTGAAAGGTTAGCATCGCACGGTCACACATAAATACAGGAGGATGAAACTAACCATGTTTGCGAGCTGCTCAATATCACCGCGGAGGATTGGGCCTTGGACGGTTGATGAGCGCGGGTTGGACTGGACTTGGAGGTGGTGTGGGCGGATTGGACTATGCAGCGACAAATGGGAAGAGGATTGAGCCGCTTCTGATTGGTCTGCCATGCAAACCACCAAAGCTCGATACCACGGCAAATATTCGCCTAATCCCGAAACGCCTAGTGCACACAACCAATGGGCGCCGTGGTCCTCACACGACTCGCGAGGAAACTTTTTCCCAATCTCTGGAGCTTTCGATATGCACAGGGGAAAGAACTGACAACCCATCAATCTCCGCCTCAACTCACACCAGGCCCAAGACACGAACCGGGGGCCTTTCCACTACGATAAACCGCTGCTCCATGACACGGTTACGGTTGGAAAGATGGTCCGGCCAATTGGCCCGGGCCAATGTCCGGGTCAGGTGTAGTTCGCAGGCACCTTGCCTCGCGGCGCGACATGCAAGGCCACTGCAGCAGTCTCGCTTCCAGTCGACATCGGCGGACCAGAGCGACATCTCCACTCCACCGCCTAGCATAACGACCTCCGACGCACCTGTCGCCGTCCCGGCTGTTGGCCCCCCCACCGCCAACCTCGAATCGAGCCGGAGTCCCTATCCCTCCCCCCTACCCGAAGCGGCCCTCAAGTCGGCGAAGCTCTCTGCCCTCCACGCCCGTCTCTGCCTCTCGAGCAAGCTCCCCCTCCAGACCCTCGCCCGCGCCCTCGTCGACCCGTCAGCCGACGAGAACCCCAACTTCAACAACGCCAGCCTCGCGTTCCTCGGCGGCTCCATCATCAACTACCACACCACGGAGCTCCTAGTCACGAAATACCCTCGTCTACCCATGGCCGTCATGTTCGAGGCCGTGCGTGGATACGCGGGCGGCGAGTCCCTCTACCACGTCGCGAGGGGGTGGGGTGTCGAGAGTGCCGCCGCCCCCGGCGGTGAGGTCGACCCGGGCCTCCTACAGTGGTCGCAGGACCCGAGCAAGACCGTCAAGCAGCAGAAGTGGGGCTTCGTGCGTACCGAGTCTGCGTACATAGACAAGTTCAAATGGCGCCGCGGATGGAGCAGCCGCGTCGTCTACGACGACCCCTTCGGCGACATGACGCACAAGAACACCCACACCGAGGGCAACGCTCCGGGGGCCCCCAAGCTGCCCGCGGACATCGTCGCGGAGAGGAGGAAGCAGTACGAGGCCATCCGAAACGAAGCCCACGCGTCGTTCGTCAAGGCGCTCACGGGGGCGATATACCTCCACTGCGGACGCGAGATGGCCAAGTCGTTCACCAAGGCACACATCCTGTCGCGGAACCTCGACATCGACCGCATGTTCGCGTTCCACGCGCCGCTAATGGAGCTGTCGAAGCTGTGCGCGAGGGAAGGGTTCGACCGCCCCGTCGCGAGACTCGAGAGCGAGACGGGTAGGCTGTCGCGGACGCCGGTCTACGTCGTGGGTATTTACAGCGGAAAGGATAAGCTGGGCGAGGGTGTGGGGGCGAGCCTGGACTTTGCGAGGTGGAAGGCGTGTATCAGCTCGCTCAAGGCGTGGTACCTGTATAGCCCCAGCTCGAACCCGAGGGTGCCGAGTGACATGCTCGTCGAGGGCGCGAAGCCGTGGCAGGCGCCGTATATCGACATCGGGGAGGTGATGATCTAATATGGGGATGTTGGAGTTCAGTGGTTGGGGACAGCGTGTGACCAGAGCTGGCCTGGGGCAGATGGCCAAAACTAGATCTTTTCATTTGTGGGCACATTGGCCGTTGGGTTAAGTGGCCGTGTACATTTGACACTCGCGAGGGGCGGGATGGGATGTGGATGTTGGAATACGTGTACGTAGACTGAGTCGGGGGGGATGATTTGGCATTAGGTTTACTGTGGACGGGTCGGCAGATCTCGGTAGCACCGAGGCGAGTTCTGGCCGTTTGTAGGCTTGTAAGATAAAAAAATTCACTTGCATGTAGAACACTGAGCCCTTCTAGCGACTATCATGTGCCTCCAGTCTGCTTTGTTCTTGCGTATGGCAATGGGGGGAGCTGCGGCTCACGTTTCCTTTGTCCCCTCCTTCCCGGTGTCTGGACTCATTTGGCACCTTGACTGTGCCCGTTCCAGTTTACGGGAGTAATAGTACCGTATTCGTCGGGAAGGAAGAAAGAGAAGTGCGGGTGGCTACCTAGGTGGCACCTCCGGCAGGCGGCTGCTGAGGTAGAGGTTTGGATCGAACCTCGATGGCCAACGTTAATGCTGCTCCCCTTGAAATGTATTTGGCAAAGTTCGCGGAAGAGGTTCATGGTTCACTCCCAAGTCAAAGTCTATTACTCCTTACATTTCATTCATTTGGATATGCATTATACATGTAACTTGGATAACCATAGGCAAGGCGTCAGGAATTAGATCGGGGATAAGCCGCTTGTAAGCCCCGTTCGGAGCGCCGAGAATGGTCCCTCGCACTCCGGGACCATGATGCCGAAGGAATCACACCGACGAGGCATACGGGACCATATTGCGCCCGGAATTCGAATACATAATCCATCTTCGCTATACGCTTCGGAAGTGTCGGGGAGGGCAAGGGGTAAGCAGGATCCTTCCGAGTGTGGAGATGGTACCTGAATAAAGCACATGGATCCTTCCACTGCCGCCGGTTTCTAATCCACCTTGGAATGGAGTTATAAGGTAGATCTGATAACTTTCTTTCGCTTGCCTTATCCCCGTGGCCCGTGTTTATCACCGAGGGTTATTGAAATGCGCGGGAGGCTGACGGACCGCGTAACTCTGGTGGCTGGCTTCCTTGGAATAGAATGTTATCCCGAGACGATGTGCCGGATTTCCGCTAACCACCTCTCCACCTCGGAGTGCGGAACTTCCCTCGCGCAAAACAGCTCGGCGATCACGAACTCGATTACATATCAATCACGCTACCTTGCATATGGCGGCTCATCCATGTGTTACCCCACCATAGAAGGAAGCTCCTCAAGCTACCCCGCCAACATAAGAATATCCACGAAAGTATTAATACAGACTACTCGCCTCACTTGTAATGTCCAGAATCATCAATCGAACTACCTACATCTTCAGATCAACCAAGCCTTCACCTCTCTACTCTTACTCGGTAACTGCACTCTCTCGCCCTCTAAGAATCTTCGCCCTCAGCAACACCCGGCAATTCACAACCACCACCGCAACCGTAACAATGGCCCCGATCCCCGCGACCACCCCCGCCATCCAGGTCTCGACCCACGGCGATGCCTCCGTCTTAACCCCGACCACCATCCCCGTACCCACCCTCGCCGAGAACCAGGTCCTAGTCCAGAACGCCTACGCCGGCGTCAACTTCATTGACACCTACTTCCGCACCGGCCTCTACAAGGCGCCCCTCCCCCTCACCCCGGGCCGCGAAGGCTCCGGCACCGTAGTGGCCGTCCACCCCTCCGTCACGAGCCTCGCCGTTGGCGACAAGGTCGTCTACACGAGCAACAACAACGGCTACGCGGGCTACACCGCCGTCGTCGCCTCGAACGCCCTCAAGCTCCCCGACGGCGTGGACGAGAAGCTCGCGGCCGCGTCCCTCCTGCAGGGCCTCACGGCCCTGACCTTCGTCCGCGAGGCCGCCGAGGCCAAGCCCGGCCAGTGGGCCCTCGTGCACGCCGCCGCCGGCGGGACGGGCTCGTTCCTGGTGCAGATCCTCAAGGCCGTGGGCGTAAAGGTCATCGGCACGGGCGGCACCCCCGAGAAGTGCGCCCTGGCGACGAGCTACGGCGCGGACCACGTCATCCGGTCGCGCGAGGAGGACGTCCCGGCCCGCGTGAAGGAGATCACCGGCGGCCACGGCGTCGACGTCATCTTCGACGGCGTGGGGAAGGCGACGTTCGATAGCGACCTGGAGATGATTGCGAGGAAGGGCACCCTCATCGTCTTCGGGAACGCCTCGGGCGCCGTGCCGCCGTTCGACATCCTCCGCCTGGGACCCAAGAACGTCAAGGTCATGCGGCCCGTCGTGACGAACTACCTCACCACCCGCGAGGAGTTCGAGACCTACACCACTGAGCTTTTCGAGTTCATCAGCTCGGGCAAAGTGAAGGTTGCCATCCACGAGGTCTACCCCCTTGCCGAGGCGGCGAGGGCGCACACAGACCTGGAGGGGCGGGCAACGACCGGGAAGCTCCTGCTGAAGATTGACTAGGAAATGCCATGTCCTAGAGTGCATAGGCAATAATTACAAAAGTAGCTCGTTGGAAACACTGCTCCATTAATAATACTCCTCTTTTATTGAACTTGGCTGAAAATCATCTATCGTCTTCTTTCGTCTAAGAAATATCCAAGAACCCGAGTAATCATCATCCGTAGCTATCAGGGCCATCGCCATGGGGGCCCCTTGACCCTCTATGCAGCCTTGGCCTTCGCCTTGACGGCATCTAGGAGCTCAGCCGGCGGCTCCTGCCTGTACCCCTTGGGGTTGTTCTGCACCCACCTCCACAAGTCCTCGCACGCCTGCTCAAGGGTTAGCTCCGTCTTCCACCCCAGCACCTCGTTCGCCAGCGCCGGGTTCGCCGTGAGGTCCAGCACGTCGCCCTGGCGCCGAGGCACGACCTCGTAGGCCAGCTCGCGGCCCGCGGCCTTGCTGAAGGCGTTGATGATGTCGAAGACGGTGCTGCCGCGGCCGGAGCCGAGGTTGATGGCCTGCACGCCCGGGTGGGTGGAGCGAAGGTGGTTAAGGGCAGCGAGGTGGCCCCGCGCGAGGTCCATGACGTGGATGTAGTCGCGGATGGCGGTGCCATCTTTCGAATCGTAGTCTGGGAGAATATACGTTAGTTCTTCCGAATACTCTCCTTCCCTACGCAAATCTTTCCCTGCGACTAGAATGTGCGACGCACGACGGGGTTGGGGCGTGGGCAAGATATCCTGGGGGGCTACCTACCATCTCCGAAGACTAGGATCTTCTCCCTCTCCCCCGTGGCGACCTTGCCAAGCAGAGGTAGCAGGTTGTAGGGCACGCCGTGCGGGTCCTCGCCCATGATGCCGCTCGGATGTGCGCCGCAGGGGTTGAAGTACCGTAGCAGCGCCCCGTTCCACTGCTCAAACGGCTTCCCCGCCTTGCGCAGGTTATTCCTCTGCGCCTCGACATGGTCGGTGATGATCAGCTCGTTGGTAGACTTGGTGCGGCCGTAGGAGTTCGTGGGCCCGATGGGGCAGTGCTCGGGGATGGGAATCATGTTCGGGAAGCGGGTGGCGTCGCCATAGACGGTGGCCGAGGAGGAGAAGACGATGTTGGTGACGTTGTGCTTGGTCATTGAGCTAAGGAGGGCGATTGTGCCGCCGACGTTGACGCGGTAGTACTCTAGGGGAATCTCGCCGGATTCGCCGACAGCCTGGATGGGTCATGGTGGTGAGCATGGCCCAAACGACTGTGTGGTTTTTAAGGAGACCAGTTGGTCGGAAGGGGAAAAGGAGGTGCGTATCTACCTTAAGGGCCGCAAAGTGGATAACGCTGTCGATGGCGGGGTGCTCCTTGAAGACGGCGTCGAGCCCCGCCTCGTCGGTGATGTCGACCTGGTGGAACGCCGGGCGCTTACCGCACAGGAGCTCTATGCGGTCGATGGCTACGACGGAGGAGTTGTACAGGCTGTCGACGATGACGACATCGTACCCGTTTTCGAGGAGCGCCAGGGACGTGTGGGAGCCGATGTACCCGGTTCCTCTGTGGGTTTGGCCCCATCAGTCTGCGGTGCTCGTGAAAGGGGGGAGACCGCGATTAGGCAGGGTGACCGAGCTTACCCGGTGACTAGGACTGTGCCGACCGCCATGATTTCGAGATGTTAAGAAGGGGGAATGGGGGATATGGGGGAGGGCTTGCGGCGGAGACGATGAGGGGCGCGGTTGTGAAGCTTGAAGATTCGTGGGCTCCCTAGGTGGAGATCAGTGGAGAGGAGACAGAACGCAATTGAGCGAGTGAGTTGCGACTTGAGATGCTGCTATGATGCGGAAACTACTAAGACACGTCGTCCAAACGAATGCACATGTGGGTGAGTGGACCAAAAAAAGATCGGGCGAGAAGTAAGTAGGTATATTTCTCGCGTAGCTTACGCCCACCTATATATATTTCTATGTGGTGAAGGAATCCCGGCGCAAAGGGCACATCGAACTTGCGTCGAGGTCTCAAAGTAACGTGTGGATTAGCTTCCCCCGCCCGTTCACAGGTATTGTTACAGCTCCACCGACTCCGCTCAGCCCCAAGGTAGCGCTAGCTAGGACTAAGAGGAGTCAATAGTATTTAAGTACTGTTGAGTTTCGTATCGGAGGCACAGCCTCTCTGCGCCCGGGCCGCGTCGGACCGGGCATGGATGTCGAGTAGAAAATTGGCTCCGTTCGCGGGAGGGGCATTGGCATATGGATCTATGCAGAAGTACGGAGTACTTCCTCACCCCATCATTGTAGAGAGTAGGTATTGGTGCGCATCGTGCCTGTAGTGTGCTATGTTTCCACACGTGGTGGAAGACGGACCTATCGCGGAAGGAGACACCAGTTCGCAGGAGGAGGAGCAGCAGCCAGCGCGGGGTGCTCTTGCCATTTCCCGCACATCATGATGAGGGGTAAAATCAAGGTGTGTGGTGAGGCAACACGAGAAGCTGGCAAACACAAAACTGGGTTGTCTGGATAATACTGTCTATTATCGAGATGATTTAGGAAGTGAGATTTGATTAGAGTGCTTGAAGTATAAATGCCTCCATTGTGCCGGGCGCTGCGAGGACCTGGTTCTCGACAATCCCCTTCAGCTGGATCTTCGCCAAGGGCTTTGTGCTGCCCCTCCATCGAAGTACTTGGACCAAGAACAATGCACTCAGGTTATGGAGATTGATGACTAAACATCAAAGGGCATGCCAAAGGTGCCAACCATGGACGTACTAACAACCACGCGCCACTGACGTTCCCCAGCCTCCACGTCCCCTTAAATGTGCCAGCCGCCTCACTAAGAAAAAAAAGAAAGGAGAAAAGAAAAGAAAGGAAAGGCCGCGCACCATTACGAGCGCTAGCTTGCTTTTGTGCTGGCAGGTACTCTGTCAGTACCCGCAAATACATACCAAAAATTTGCTGGCCAGGTCCCTTGTACCCCGCCGTTGATATAGACGGCGGCGCCACGACCAAAAACCGCGGGGAGAAGAAGAAAACATTCCAATACCCATCTTATCCTCAGCAGGGCTTATCCATACTCCTCGTTAACATCCGGTTTTTCCATACCCTCCCTCTCCGCCTCCTCAAAAATCATCTTCAAGTTGCCGTCTACAGCACCCGCCACGACCCTGTTCTGGTGCACCCCAATCGTCCCGATCCCCGCGCCCGTGTTCCGGAACGCGGCCGGGCTCGCCGAGTTCAGCGCTAGGGCGACGACGTCAGGCGGCGTCCCCCAGCTGGGCGACGTCCATCCCGTATAGATGGAGTAGACCACGTGCGTCACGGCCAATATCGCGTACGCTCCAAGAACGGCCATGGTGGCCTTCGACGTCAACCCGTGCCAGGTATATGCGTAGCCCTTCACTCTGAGCACCCCCACAAACCGCGCACTGCCGGCTTCGTTGTCCGGGTCGTCGAAGGCGAGACCTTCGCGTATGAGTCCGTCGGTCCAGTCGCCGCCGTTCCAGGTGTTTGATGCGTTGACGGGGTTCCTGAGCAGGTCCCAGCGGAGCCCCGCCCCGTAGTTAGACCGCGCGATGCCGTTCACAACAAGCGTCGCGAGGATGTTCTCGACGACGATCTCACGGTACCCCGGTGTGACCGGCCCGGCCCGGCCCCACAGGCCCGCCGACGCTAGGATCCCCGCGAGCGCGGTCGAGTTCGTGGCTGGGTGGGAAGGGTTCAGGTAGCGGGCCCACCTGGGGTGGATCGTGATGGGCTGGTGTGTAGGGTTGAAGATGCCTTCGTTTAGGAACTCGCTCTTCGGCGAGCCATCGACAACTTTTATCCGGCTTATCTTGGAGCTGGTGACACTGTCCGCAAGCACGGCGCTGATGCTGCACCCGTAGAACTGCGCTGGCGCATCTGCTTGACGCGGAATCGCGACAACGGCGGATATCGAGGCGTCGACGTCTTCAAGCAGGGCCGGGTCGCCGAGCCAGTGGATCGAAGGGGCATCGCCGGTGCCATTGGTTACATTCAGTGTCGATTCCAGCTCGTCAGTGAACGACCCATAGCCCGGGAAAGTGTCGTTGTATTCCAGGCTCTGTATCTCGTTCGCCATTTCGGTTAGGCCGCTCACCCTGGGAATACTGTTGATTATAGGGAACTGCACGCCGGGATCAGCCCCGTCCCAAGTGTTGCACCTTGCAAACACTATGGGCTGTTTGGTGTCGACACTCAAGGAGGTATCTATGTCGTACCTCAGGCGGGTCCTAGCATCATAGGATGCTATCCTCCATAGGCGGAGCATCTCGGCGGTGGCGTCCCCGACTGGGGCGAGAGGGACGGTGCTGAGCGTGTAGGCGTCACTGTATAGCAAATGGGGCTCATCGGGTGGCGCCCGGCTCTTCGTCTGGAGCACCCTTTGGGAGTAGCGGCTAGGCAGGTATACATAATCAGGCATTGTTCCCGTGGGGACGAACCAGCCCCAGTATGAGAAGCAGAGCTCATTGAGCGTCTGCCAGTTCCCGGCCGGGCAAGTCGGGTCGCCGGTATCAATCAAACAATGAGATAGATTCGCCGAATCATTCATGGCCGTGGGATAGAGGTCATCGAGGCTCCTATCCACCCAAAAATTTATATACCTCTTGGACCAGTCATCGATACGAGGCCGCATCAGGGTTGCCGACGAAGGCCCAGCCGCGAAGCCGAGTATGGTACACAGGAGGATGAGCGGGACGATAAACCACTTCTTCCAGGTCCCCGACCCGTCGGTCAAGATGCCCCACATGGCTGGGGACCAGAGGTAGCTTATATTGGTGAACTGGCTCGGTGAGAAGAGCGCGCCGAAGGGAATACCGTCCCTGAAGACGAGCTCCCTCCGGATGTACGTGACGAGAATGGAGCCGAGGGAGAGGAGCATGAAGAGCTCGTGTATCTTGGCTGTGAACTGAAGCGCGGCCAGCTTCTCGGTGTCCTGACCCTTGGCGCCCTGTAACTCGCCACCGACATAGTACGACACCCCGTTGAGGGTGATGAGGACTATGGCCCCAGCGACGGGGATGATGTGGATCAGACATCGGAGCGTGGCTATGGGTCTGCTCTCGTACATGACAATCTTCTTCTCTTCTTCTCCGTCGGTGCCCCATTTGAAGGCCCAGGCGGTGACAGTGTAGACGAGTGAGAGCCCGATGCTGTCGCAGACGAGCTGGAACTTGCCACGTTTACTTCGACACGGTTTTATATTTCCACCATCAAAACAAAAGACGGTGGATTCCGGCGATGGTGGTATGGAGCTACATGATGATAGAACGTTAGTTCAGAGACAAACTAGGGGAGAAGAAGAAAAGGCTGCAATTGCGTTCTTGATGGCCGTTCGGCCGAGGAATGGGATCTGGGCGATGGTATATGGTAAAAGTGGTATACATACGATGTCTGGCGAGGTTGCTGGCTCCTGCCCAGCCTCCGGGTCACTTTTTGCCGGCTATGTTCGCCGCCGCTGTTCGATTGGCATCGGGACGGCGGGGATTCGGTCCCCTCTTGAGACATAGAGCTAGCGTAGAACTGTGTCGACTGGGGAGGGCCCTTGCTGTCCGTTTGCGGCCAGCGCTGGGGCAGCGTCTGGGAATGGAGCGGTTGGTGCGCCGGCTCATCACGGCTCTGAGGAGAGTCTGGACTGGGAGATGGAGCAGTTCCGTGAGACCGGGTGGAATTCTGCGGAGATTGCGGCTGGGCCGGTAACAACATCATCGGCTGGCTCTCTGGCACAGAACCGGTTGCTGATTCGGTATCGGAGCCCATACTGGTATCGGAATCCATACTGGCTACATTTTTAAGATGGAAAGGAGTGGGAGGGAGCAATACGGGGGTATATTTATATTCAGCTTGAAGATCCCATGACATCCACATATAGGCACTGTCCCCGTCCGGAGCAATGCAAAGGATAACTGCTCAGTGTAGTTGAGAGCACCGGGCTCCCAAATAACTCGGTTCCTAGTCGACGACGAGCCGCCCGGAAGAACAGGGGTTGCGGGGTGGGTATGATTGAGAGCGCCACAGCTCCCGAATAAGACTGGTCCTCGTTCGACGACGAGGCTGCGCGCCTAGGAAGAAGGGGAGGGGGGCTTTTTGCGTCCCTCGCCGCCCACTCCCTTACCGGCCTTGCTTTTCTCGCGCCATAATCCCTGCCGGGCTTGCAAAGTGCCTCCGCCGCCTATACAGAGACGCCACAAGGGGTTATTCTACCTCACCTAAGTTCTGCCGTGAGGGGTAGGCGTCTTGGACGGAGGTGCTTGACGCTCCCCAGGATGGCAACCCTCCCCATATCTGGGCTCAGTCAGGCTAGGGCTCGTGCGTCTAAGCGCGATGACGAACAGCCGGAGTCGTGCGCGGTCCCTACCAGCCGGCTGGCTTCCTGAGTAACAGTCTCAAATCCCGGGGAAAGCGTGTCGGGAAGGAACCAAAAGAAACACTTGCTAACCGTGGACGGAGCAGCTTCATCCTCTTCGTGGGGACATCTGGTACCGGACCTCCCTCTCGCGGATGCAGCCGACTTAAGACTATTACAGCGACTGGGGTGGAATGGGGGCACCGGTCCATCAGGAGAATGACGATGATGAACTTTGAAGATTGCCAGTTTTGAGCATGCTGAAAAATGGCCTTTTCCTTTGACGTCTTGGGTGCCGGAGAGGGAAGGATTGCTATAGCGAGCAGTATTACTCGTGGGTTCTGATGACTGATTGGGCCCACTCTAATTTTCCTATCTTAATATGTAGTGAGTGTGCTCCGTAGATCTACTCGTACATACGCGCTATTACCCGCGCTAGCGTACTT
The DNA here is from genome assembly GCA_900312665.1 of Cephalotrichum gorgonifer. NCBI lineage: Eukaryota > Fungi > Ascomycota > Sordariomycetes > Microascales > Microascaceae > Cephalotrichum > Cephalotrichum gorgonifer. The sequence continues at coordinate 523,554 of ONZQ02000002.1, forward strand.
GTGTGTTGGCAGGTACCCCATCAATACCTGCGAATACACAGCAAAATTGCTGGTCAGGCCCGTACCCCAGCCCCCCCTTCCGGCGCTGACCGCGCCGCCCCACCACGAAAAACCGCGGAGAGAAGAAGAAAACATTCCAATGACCGCAAGCGCGGACGGAGAATGGGGCCGAAGCCGTCAATTGGAGACCAAACAATTGCATTTTGACACGAGGAATCCGGAACACAGATCTTTGTCTTTCCTCGAAGCCATCATTCCTCACGCTGGCTATTACGCCTTGGTAGCAACTGAAGAATCTAGAAAAACGAAAGCGGCTTGGCCAGTTGCGAAAGGACAAGGCGGGAACGGAAGAAAAGAGAGCAAGGAAAAAAAATCTCGTTGTTGCTATTTCATCTTCTTCTTACCCACACACACCTTTGCCTTGCCTTTCACACACCGCCCGCCACCCAAGCCTGTCATGAGATTCTTACCCGACGAGAGAGAGGCTACTTTTTTTCTCTTCTTTTCGTCTCTTCTATCAATAACTCATAGAACTCGCCGGCGATAATAATTGGTACTGGGCAAAAGTCGGATAACCCTTCATCTCACCTTTCTTTGCCCAAACCCACTCGCGCTTTCCTGAGCCGAAAACTGCCCCGTCGCAACTCAACGTCATCGGGTTCGCAAGCAAGACATCGCGACGGACGAGAACAAGTCTCCGAGCCATCGCGTCTGATGATCACTGCAGCTTCATAAGCCGTACCACAACTTGCGCCAGTGGAACCTTTCTTTCTTGGGCAAGTTTTACTTGGTCTATCCCCCACTCAGACGCGTCTTCAACACCCAGCCGAACTCGCCTCAGTGGGCGCGGGCCACTCTGGACCAGACCAGATCCGGCCCACCCTGGTCCCAGCCACCCAACAAATCAACCTCCCCTTATTGCATGACACCAAACCGCGAGGCTCGCCATCATTAGAATTCTCTATTGCCACTGAGAAAGAAGGGAAAACATGCCTCCGAGAAAATCGACGTCGCGGGGGGCGAACACGCCTCAGCCCGCCGAGCCCGCCGATGCCATGAGATACGGCGCCGCCATCCAAAATGAGATGCCCCCCCTCCCGCCCATGGTGATGAGCAGTTATGGCTCGGCAACCGTGGCGCCTCTCATAAACATCCGCGGGGGCAGAAGGAGGGAGCTCGGCGACATCATCGGTGAAGCGCTGCGCGAGCCAACCGACGACATCTCAGACCTCGCATCTGAGAGGGTGTTGAGCCCGGAGCCCTTCCCGCGGGACCCCCTGCCGGAACTCGTCCCTTCACCTGACCCGTCGCCGCTGGAGACTGGGGACACAAACTCCAGCCGTGAGTCCGGGCCGCATGACTCGGACGAGGACGGGCTTCGACCACAGGAGTCAGACGAGGACGAGTTTCGGCCACAGGAGTCGGAAGGCGAGGAACTTTGGTCAGAGCCGCCCTCACCGACGCCCTCACCCCCAAAGCGGGCCCCTAGGAGGACACCCGCGTCGAGGAAGGCAACCGCGTCGAAGGCACCTTCCCAAAAACCTGAGCCTCCCCCTGTTCCGCCAGTCTCCCAACCCCGTATATCAACGACCCCAGTTCCACCACCCAAGATACCAACCCAAATCCGAGCCCCTCTTCACAAGCCGACTCGCCAGGATCATCCCGCGCCACAACCGGCGGTTCAACCAACGCCACAGTCCCAGAGGCAACCCACTATACCCCTAAGCTTCATCCCCCGACCAGACGAGAGGGTCTTCGACTCATCGCGCAGCTTCGGGGTCGAGAGCGATATATTCAAGAACGCCACCATCACCTCCCCTAGTGTCAACACTGAGCTCCCCGCCTTGTCCTCGCCGCCCTCACCGCCCCAACCACCCAGCGGCTCGCTGAGGGAGCGGCTCGCGCGGGCCCGTAGCAAGCTTACCGCAACGTCCCCGGCTCCTCCAGTGCGAGGCAAGTCTTCAGCCATTTCGCAGGGCCTGCCACCAACGATGACGGGGGCACCCAGTGGATCCTCGACTGCTCCAAGAAAGGGAGGGGCTGCTAAGAGCTCATCGGAACGCCCTCCAGAACCGGAAAGGAGTGCGTCTTCACAAAGCGCCTCATCTAGGTTACGGCCCGACCGTATCTGGCGCGCGATAAAGCCCACAAAATCAGCGTGGGACTACATCCGTTCCCTCTTTATCGTCCTGCTCGTTTTCTCCGCCATCTGGGGTCTCCCCTCACTCCTCACATCAGTCTCCATCCCCGAGTGGGGCACCGAAGGCCCCATAGACCGTCTCTCCCGGACGTGGGACCAGTTCAATCCGTTCCCTAGCCTCGCCAGTAACGCGTCGATAGCCGCCGCTAAGGGTGAGTATAAGAAGCTTGCCAAGGAGGCCCTCGACACGATCAAGTCGCTAGAGAATTCCTCCAAGATATTCGATGGCTCCGCGAGGAAGATTGAGGAGCTGCTGCCGAGCGTCGTCAAGATGGAACGCAGGAACGGGAAGCTTAGCATACCAGACGACTTCTGGCACGCGCTGCGCGACTCGATCAAGGCGGACGGGGACGTCGTCACGATAAAAGGTACCAGCCCTGGGCCCAGACTCGCGCATGGGAAGCACTGGGATGCGATCCTGGGGCACATCGACGAGGATTTAGCCAACGGGAAGCAACTCTCTAGGTCCTGGGAGACCTGGCTGAGGAAGAACAACGACAAGGTCGTCGAGATGCTCCAGCTCGACCAGAGGGCCCCGGCAGACCTCGACACGAAGGCAAAGGATACCATCAAGGCCCTTATCGACGAGCGAATACGACGCCAGGACCGAAAGGAACCCGAAAACGAAACGGTAGTGACGCGTGATGAATTCATGCGACACCTCCGCGGCGAATTCACCTCCCACAGGGGGGAGATCCTCGCGGAGATGAAGGAGCTCAAGGCGGAGCTCGAGGCTAAAGTCCAACGGGCCCTCGACTCGGCCGCTAGTTCCGCCGCGCAGCTGTCGCACCGTGACATGAAGCGGCTGGTGCAGGAGACGGTGCGTAGCCAGCTTTCCAGCGCGCACCTGGGGGCGCAGGCAAGCGCTGGGATCAGGGCGAGCTGGGAGCTAGACCTGCAGCACCGCGTAAACTTCCTCGCTCACAGCATGGGCGCCATCGTCGACGAGCACCAGTCCTCTCCTACCTACAGGGCGCGCAAGGCGCCCGTCGGGTCCCTCGACTGGCTGATTTCACAGCGCGGGGCGCCGCCGCTCCCGCACAGCAAGGTCCTCGTGCCGTGGCAGGACTCGGGCGACGCGTGGTGCGGCGCCACGACGGTCGACAGGAAGGAAAGGGCGCACAACGGCGTGACGCTGTCGATACAGCTTTCGAGGTCCATCAAGCCGGAGCACGTCGTCGTCGAGCATATACTCCCCGAGGGCACGCTGGATCCGGATGCACGACCGAGGGAGATTGAGATATGGGCGCACGTCGAGGGGGTTCGGCTCCAGCAGCTTCTGCTCGACTTCGCGGGCACACACTTCCCGCCGAAGACCCAGGTGGGCCAGGCGGGCTTCGAAGACGGCTACCCCGAGGAGGTCAAGGCCGCGTCGGAGACGAACCCAGTCTGCGACGGCTCCGAGTGCTTCTACCTCATCGGCCGGTTCGAGTACGAGTCGAACGTCGCCCACGGGGGCGTCTTCGTCCACCGGCTCTCAGACGAGCTCGGGAGCATGGGGGTTAGCACGGATCATGTGAGGTTCGTGGCGAGATCGAACTACGGGGACAAGGACAAGACTTGTTTCTACAGGATTAGGATGTTTGGGGAGGTTGTGGAGGAAGTGTAGGGTTGTTTGTTTGAGAAGAAGTGGTTATTCGCGAAGGGGGGATATAAGGTAGCCTTGGACCTTTTTTTCTCTTCATCTTTGGCAGTTATGGGCGTTCGAGGGGGTGCTTTTGATGATTACAACCAAGATACCTCTGGACGCTTTTGTTTTCAACCATTCAATACTTTTGTTTCTCTGGACGTTTATATGTTGTTATGGCGGGGGGAGGAGTGGGGAGCGATGGCCAAGAAGTGGAAAGGGCGCTGATTTGTACATGCATGTGGTTCTTTTTTAAATCCGGAGTTTTGGCAAGTGAAGATACTCCCACACTGAATTTTTCAAGTGTCTACTTCCACACATCCAAACCGTCCTCTAGTCTCGCTATAGTGGCCGTGGACGTGGGTTCGGGGTTGGATACTGCTGTTGGATCTAACTACGGATGTGTATATAGATCTTCCACTCGTATTCCAGGTAAGCCGGCATCGTGATCCTTGAAGACCCGGAACGAGCACAATGTGCAGGGGAAAGGAAAAGAATGTGAGCTTGCCAACCCACCTGGCCCTTTCCCAATTCCCACTGCCCCCCATGCTTAAGATGAAGACTCCCACGCAAAACGCCTCTATCAGGATATAATTCGACACAAACACAAACGGGGAGAAGACCAAGTAAAAGAATAGAGAAGAAAAAAAAGAATATATATATATTTATATGCGCCGATTCTCGCCCATTATATCCAGAACCGCCCTCCAGCCCTAGCCCCTCTGGCTCCAACTTCTAATATAGACTCAACCAAAAAAAAAAGTCCTAAAGCAAAGTCGCCATGCAAGGATCTCCCGTTCTCCCAGACCCCACCACTCCCCAACTCCCAAACCCTCCCCCTCAATCCCTCCCAAGCCTCTCCTCCCCATCACTAATGAGCTCGTAGGCGGGCCTGAACCCGCCCTCGCCCCCCCTCAGCGCGGGATTCGGCAGGGTGTCCGTGGTTCCCCCCAGGCTCGTGTATCCCAGGTCGTACAGGCCGCAGTACTCGATGCCCACGTGGCGTATGAAGGCCCAGATCTCGGCGTAGTGCCACTCGAGGACGGGGTGGACCCTCATGAAGCGGGGCCAGTCGCCGTCCGTCTCGTCGAAGCTCGAGAGGCGGGAGCCGTGGGGGTCCGTCCTGCGGGTGCCGACGAAGACGGCGCGGAGCTTCGGGTTCGAGGCGAGGTAGGAGGAGAGGGCGGCGCGCATGGGGAGGGGGGAGCGCGTGAGGGTCAGGGAGTAGGAGTTGGAGGAGTGGGCGACGAAGGCGTCGACCTCGGGGAAGGGGTGCGGGGGCACGATGTAGATGCACTGGACCGTGGACGGGAAGGCGCGCGGCGGGGCGGAGGGGGAGGCCGGGGGCTTGAGGGTGTGGCGGTTTAGGGTCGCGAGGAGGAGGATGAGGAGGACGAGGCAGTCTTTGCCGCCGTTGTAGGAGAGGGAGAGCTCTTCGGGTCTGTGGAGGGAGAGAAGGCAGGTTAGCATGGAGGCGTGGAAAGGGGTAGGCAAAGGAAGGGGAGGAGGGAGGAGGGGAAACGCACGTATACCGCTCCAGAGCCTCCGCGATGATGGCCATGGACTCGCGGACCTTATCCTTCACGCCCCGTAACAACTCATCCTCGACGTCCTCCTCCAAGAACCTCGCGACCTTCTCATCCAGCTCGCCGCACACCGTGGCCAGCTCCCTCACCTCCTCTGGCGGGGGCAGCGTCCCGTTCGCCATCTCGACAACGCCGTTCTTCTCCCGTAGGACCTCTGCGGGCTCCTCCTCCTCCTCCACCTCCACGTCCTGCTTCTTCTCCTCCCCCTCCGCGGGCGGTGGTGCCCCCTTCTACCGCGGAAACCGCGGGCTCCTCCGGCGCTCCCGGCGCGGCGGTCGTCTTGGGGAGGCTCGCGGGGTGATCAGGGGAGGATGTGGGCGCGTCGAGGTCGGCAGCTGGAGGCATGGCACCCTCCTTTTCGGTGATCTCGTGCTTCGGGTTCGGCGAGCGGAGGATGCGGCGGAGGGTCGTGAAGGCCATGTGTTGATTCGGTCCTTTTTTGTCTTTTGTTTCTTGGAATTGGGTTCGAGGTTCCTGTCCTTGGGGTCGGAGGAGAGGACGGTAAGAGGGGGGAGAAAAGGGAGGGGGGTGGTTGAAGGTTGGCGGGAGAGAGGGGGAGAGGTGCTATGGTCCAACGTTTCCTTCTCCCTTTTTTTACTTTTTTTTCGGGGGTTTTTCAGATTGGGTTTCGATGAGAGAGGCGGTCTCGGCCGTGCTTGATCTTGGCCAAGGGAGGTGATTTCCGTTCGGTTCGGCGTATTTACGGGAGTATGTATCCGTATTCGTATGGGTAGCCAGTGATTAGGTAGGTAGTGGGGGAGTGGGAGCATGGGAGAGAGCGCATGGGGGGGTGCGTGGTTGAGCGGCGGAACCCGGCGGAATTTGGCGGGGTAATATTTAGTTGGTTTAGTAGTGGGGGCGGATGGGGCGCGGCTGTACGAGTAAGGACCGCACCAGTTCGGTTCGGTAATACGAGTAGTTCATGGGGGAGTGGAGGTACTTCTTGTACGAGTATTAAGGGTAAGCCGGGTGAGAGGACCCCGTTGTTTTTTGTTCCTTCCGCCTCGGCAGGTGGAACCAGCGAAAGTGGAAACAGTGGATACTTTCACATGTATTTCCACCAGCCAACCGTCGCCAACCAGCTTCGAAAGGAACCATATAATTTCAAAAAGAACATGAGACGGAAAGAAGGTCCGAAGAAGCGTGAAGACAAAGAGAGAGAGAGAGAGAGAGAAAAGGAACGAAAAAGGAAACCAAACAGAGAGAACCTAAACCAGTCGGGGACGGAGGGAAAAAGGGACCGCGCCGCGCCGCCGGCAGGCTGCTGTTACCCAGTTATGTAGCACTGCAACGGCCCGGATGCAGGAACACGCGAAAGTGCGCCCTCGCTCCTTCCTATCCGTTCTTTCGCCTTCTTCCCCACGTTCCTTCTTCTTCTTCTCCTCCTCCTTCTCCTTCTTCTTTCGGTACTTGTATGATTACTTGTAATATTACTGAGTCCCCTTAGTCGGAAACCCTGCCCGTTCCTTGGCGGCGACCGGGCGAGCGGACTGGATTTCCCGCCCCAGCCGCAACATATATCCTGTCTGAGCCTCCCTCCCCACTTACCTACCCGCCCCCCCTTACCCCCCCCCCCCCCCACCCACCACACACACAAAACCCAAGCTTTTGGTTGCCGGGAATCCCAAAATAGCCAAAGAACGCTGTGCGGTGCACGGTCAAGCGGGCCTTCAAGACCCCGTCGCCGGAACCATTCCGGCGTGCGTCCTTGGACCTTCTGGCCAAACAAGCCCACGACAGTCCGCCGCTGCGCGGTCTCATCCGTAGTCTTAGTCCCATCATAGCCTTGGTCTCGTCATAGTCTTAGTCCGGGTGTCGATGTCGATTCTCGGTCTCAGCCATGGTTATCGGAATACAACAAGATTTGTGCTAAATGCTAATGATATATTCTAACATGACAGCCTCGGCCCCGTCTCGTCCCCCTTCTACTCCAACAGCCCGGCCGCGAGGGCCTCCAGGTCCTCCAGCGTCTCGGGCTCTTCGTGAATCTCAATGACGTTCGCCTTCCTCTTCTTCTTCCCCTTCCCTCCCGCCACCTCATCCCCAGACTCCTCGTCCTGGAACCACTTCCTCGCCTTCTTCCTCGGCCGCTCATCCTCCTCCTCGCCGCTACTATCTCCACCCCCTCCCTGCGTGGGGAGAGACTTCAGCAGCGCAAGCGGATCCTCGCCGTCATCTTCCCCGCCCGCCAGCATAGCGACGTCCCCGCCCCCGCCCTCCCTCTCCGCCCGCGCCTCCTCCCTCTCCTCCCTCTCCCTGGCCTTCCTCTTGTCCTTCTTCTCCCGCATCCTGTCCTTGGCCAACATCTTGTCCTCCACGTCCGCCTCGCGCACCCTCTCCGCCTCGCTCTCGAGGAACTTCCTCCTCTGCTCCTCCGCCGGGCCCTCCTGCTTGAAGTCCTCCTCATTCTTCAGCTCGTAGATCTGGTGCGCCACCCCGTCGTCGTCGAACACCAGCCTCTCCCCCGCCGGCATGTACTTGAGCAGCTTCTTCTTCGACTTCAGCAGCTTCTCCCGCCGCTTGGAGTCGATGATGAGCTGCTCCTTGCCGCCAAAGTCTATCACCTTGGGCATCGCCGCCCCCGTCTGGCCCGACTCGTCGAGCTCCTCGTCGCCGAGCACCCTCTTGACCGTCAGGAAGTTCTCCTCCTCGTCCCCGTCCGCCGCCCCCGCGATCTCGTCGCCGACCAGCTTCGAGTAGTGGCTCGACAGGACGTCCTGGTTCGTCCGCTCGAACATCTTGTCGTACTTGGTCCTCACCTCGCCCTTCTTCCGCTTCTTGGTCTTCTCCTTCCTGTTCCCTTCCTCGTCGAACTCCGAGTCCGAGTCGTCGCTCGACATGTTCATCATGCGCGACGCGTTCTTCACCTTCTTCACGTCCTCGCCCTTGTGGAACTTGATCTGCGGCGCTCCCGGGAGTCCCATGCTCCCCGCGAACCCGTCCAGGTCCAGCTCCCCGAGCTTGAACACGCTCTTGTCCTTCTGGTAGTTCACCGACCGCGTGTAGCTGATGAAGGCCTTCTGCGCGAGGTACTTCACGTCCGGGTTCTGGAAGCACAGCTGCTGCAGCTCGCTCTTGATGCTCTTCTTCTTCCCCTCCTTCACGTTGACCCTCTTCAGCGGCACCTTCCTGTGCTCCAGCCTCTTCAGCATGCCCTCCTCCTCGGACGGGTCGAGGAACAGCACCGCCTGCCCCTTACTCTCGAATCGCGCCGTCCGCCCCACACGGTGGATGTACGTGTCCACGTCCTCGGGGCAGTCCACCTGCACGACCCAGTCCACGGCGGGGAAATCCACACCGCGCGCCACGACGTCCGTCGCGAACAGGCACGAGTACTGCGCCGTCGTGAACCTGGACGTGATCTCTATGCGCGCGCCCTGTTTCTGCCGCCCATGAAGGTGTAGCAGGGGGATACCGGGCCTCAGGGACTTGAAGGCCTCGTAGGCGAAGCGAACCTGCTTCCCCGACGACAGGAATATGATCATCTTGCTCTTGACGTTTGACCGTATGAAGCCGAACAGCGTGTCGAGCTTCTCGGGGAGAGGCGTGAGGATGTAGTGCTGCGTCAGCGCCACGGGCGTCGCGGACTGGGCCTCGCCGTGCACGGAGACGTACTCGGGGTCCCTCAGGCTCAGCCGCGCGAGGTCGGACACCTTCTTGCTCTGGGTGGCGCTGAACATGAGCGTCTGCCGGGTGCGCGGGAGGTGATCCAGCACGGCGTCGACGTCCTTCTGGAAGCCCATGTCCATGATCCTGTCGGCCTCGTCGAGCACCAGGATCTGGAGGTTGCTCGGGTCGAAGCCGGCCGTCTGGTCCAGGTGCTGCAGGAGGCGGCCGGGGGTGCAGACGAGGATGTTCATCCTCGCCAGCCGGCTCGCCTCCTCCTTGAGGCTCTTCCCGCCAATGATGAGTCCCGCGGAGAACAGGTGGTTCCGGCCGATCTTCTTCAGGACCTCGAAGATCTGGATGGCCAGCTCGCGCGTGGGCGAGATGATCAGGGCACCGAGGCCATCGTACTCGGTCCAGCGGGCGCGGTAGAGCTTCTCGAGGACGGGAACCAGGAAGGCGAGGGTCTTGCCGCTCCCGGTCTTGGCGGCGCCGAGGACGTCAAGGTGCTTGAGGGCGAGGGGCGTGGCTCGGGCCTGGATCTCAGTGAGGGTGTGGAAGTGGGAGGCGTGGAGGCCGGAGGCGGTGGGTTCGGAGAGGGGAATGTCGGAGAATTTCGTGAGGGGTGCGGCCGAGAGGTCCTACTCCGGTTGTTAGATTCATTCCGCGCCATTGAGTTTATTTTACATTTTTGCGTCTTCCTGCTTGCGCCCAGCACCCAGCGCCAAGCGTTTAGGGACGGGTGTCCCTAGGAGAGGGTTGGTGAGAGGAAGGGTGATGGGGACATACAAGATCGGCGACGGCCTTTTCGAGTTGCTCGAGGTCAGCGACGCCTTTTGCCCTCTTTTCTAACCGCGATACTCTCTTTTTTGACTCTTTCGGCTCCTTCGACTCTTTTGGCCTGCCGCTCGAAGGCTTCTTCGACTTCTGAGCATCTTTTGGGGCCGCCATCTTTGCCGCCGGTGTGTTTCTGGTCTCTTCGCGGGATGTTGAAGGTTGGAGATGGCGGTGGGCGAACTTTTTTTATTCTGCCGTCTCCCGTCTCCCACTTTGACCTTGGCTCCCCACCACCCCACTCGCCGCCCTATTTAATTGACAACTGCTGCCGGCCGGCTGTCGTAAGGTGATTCTGACCCGTCAGCGCTTGTGACCACCACTGTGGGATGGATGTGTAGTACATTCAACTCGTACCTCCTCACTTAATCCAGCTTACAAGGGTCCTTCTCAAATCCATCGCAACGCTGCTGTCTACCAATACCTCCTTCCCTCAGTACCTGTACTCATAATAGACCAGGATTCATATTACGACAGAGCAGCATCTCGAGAAACAAGGTCACCTACGTACGGAACTGATTGAGAAAAGTTAGGCGAGACTTTGCACATGCGGGAATATCATTGAACCGAGAGCCGGAGTGACTTACTTGGCCTGAACCACCTTGAATTGTTACCCATATTTCCTCGGGAATTGTGATACTTGTAACTGGGGGTATCATTATGGACAAGCGCCCTGAATACAAGTCCAGCCGACGCCCATATGCATACTTGTATGAATAGATAAAGATGGGATGTCTCACCCGCACGCGACAGTCGAGTAATACACAATACCCCCTGTCGACCACCGCGAGATCGCCTGGCCCTCAGGGTAACACACAGATCGACAGCACCCAAGAATAAGCCTTCTCAGCCAAGCTATGGTGGAGCGCCCCCGAATTTCCGGCCATCCCGCCAACCCGGGATCAGTGGTGCATTAGTTAACCATACTAATACTACAAGTATACTAACAAGTACTCACCCGCAAAAGCAAAAATCCCAAAATCCTACCCACCCTCCTCCGCCTGTCGGACCTTCGTCAAGCGCCCAATTTAACTTTCCTTCCACTTACAGTAATATTCCCCTCCTCCCCGCCGCCCGCCGAGCTCTTCATTTTCAACCCCAACCTAATATCCCCCCCTTCTAACCCACCTCCCCTTGTTTGCGACCTCGCTACATACATATCACCACCATGGCCACCAACTCCGGCGCTTCCGATCCGGCGCCCAGCACCGCCGACTCCTCCCCCGGCGCTGACCACGGCTACCCGCACGGGCACGCGGGCTACCTTGACGAGCAGCAGGTTGAGGCCCTCACGGAATTCAAGAGGCTCGCCGAGGAGGCTGGGCTCTACACGCGCGGCCCGCCCGGCTCCATCGATGATGCCGCTCTCCTGTACGTCCTTGACCCCTGCCCCCTCCCCTTGCTCCATTGCCCTCGCATGTACGCCGTTTTGTGCGAGTAGTCTTCCTATGTGGGAGAGAGAGAGAAACTGACGGAAACCCCTCGTCCCCTAACAGGAGATATCTGCGCGCCCGGAGGTGGGTCCCCGCGGACGCGCTGCAGCAGCTCGCCGACACGTCCGAGTGGCGCCAGGCGAACGACATCGACATCCTCTACAACACCATCGAGGTGACCTCGTACGAGCAGAGCCGCCGCATGTACCCGCAGTGGACGGGCCGTCGGGACCGGCGCGGCATCCCCCTCTACCTCTTCGTCATCAAGCAGCTCGACAACAAGTCCGTGGCCGACTACGAGCGCCTCGGCGCCGAGGCCACCTTCAGCAGGGCCTCCCCCGAGAACCGCACCTCGGCGCCGGGCCTCCTCCGCCTCTTCGCCCTCTACGAGAACCTGACGCACTTCGTCATGCCCTTCTGCACCCAGCTGGAGGACAGGGAGTTCCCCGACGCCCCCATCACCATGACCACCAACATCGTCGACATATCCGGCGTCGGGCTGAAGCAGTTCTGGAACCTCAAGGCGCACATGCAGGCCGCCAGCCAGCTTGCCACGGCGCATTATCCAGAGACCTTGGACAGTGAGTTGGCCCCCCCGTCCCTCCTTGACCTTCTGACCCCCACCTTCTACTTCGCGTGCCGTGTATATATGCAATAGACCTACTAACAGTTTGTTCCTAGGAATATTCGTAAGTCTGATGAAATAGAACAATCCCTCTCCCCATCCCCCAAACTTTTCCCCTCCCTCCTCCCTTTACTAACTCCCTCCCCCAAGATTATCGGCGCCCCCATGTTCTTCTCAACAGTCTGGGGCTGGATCAAACGCTGGTTCGACCCCATAACCGTCTCCAAGATCTTCATCCTCTCCGGCTCAGAAGTCGAGTCCACTCTCCGCCAGTTCATCGACCCGAGCAACATCCCCAAGAAGTACGGCGGCGACCTCGACTTCTCCTGGGGCGACCTGCCCACCGTCGACCCGGCGTGGGACGGCCTCGTCGAGTGGGCGGGCGACAAGAAGGGGTTCCCGACGGGCCCGCACGTGTGGAGGGACATCGAGGGCGGGGCGAGGATGGAGTGCGTCGGCCTCGGCCAGAGGGACGGCGTGCTGAGGGAGGAGAGGATCTGCGTCGTGAAGAAGACGTACTTCGGCGACGTCGCGAACGCGGCCAAGGACCGCGCGGCTGCTGCCGGGGAGGGGGCGACTGGTGGTGTCGCGGCGGCGAATGAGGAGGCCAAGCTTAGCGACGGCGTCGCCAAGTTGGATATCGCGCAGGATGAAGCCGACGAGAAGTCGGCGGTGGAGGTGAACGGTAAGGAAGCCAGCGAGTCGGTGTCCCCGCCGCTACCGACCACCGTTGCATAGAGGAAGCAGGGGGAGTGCGAAGAGGGTGGCTAGGCATCACGCTTGCGTTACTAGAGTGGGCGCATTTAGATCTCTTTTGGGGGGGAGTGAGTGATGAGTGGAAGATGGGTTTCTCGGCATGTCGACGAGCGCACATCTTGGATGGACAAGGGAAAGTCATACATTTAGATATACCCAGGATAATATAAGTTTCTCGCCTCTCCTTCCGTCTAACTAGGACGGGATCGAGAGAGAAAAAAAGCCGGAGGTAAAACAGCGCTGTGTTCTAGTTTGCCTCTATCGCGGCTCTATCACATCTACGGATCGGCCCGCCCGCCCCAGCACCTCCTCCCCGCCAAGCACCCGTCAACAGACCTCGAGACACTGTCTCGCAAAAATCACACGCTACCGCTGGATATCTATGCATGCCCCCTCCGCTTCCTCCACTCCCCAACCCCGTTCTCCAGCTCCTCCCAGCTCATGCCATCCTTGACAAGCCACATTGTGACTCCCAAACTCTCCACCTCGGCGTTCCTGCTCTCGTCGTCAAAGAACAGCATATCCGTAAACTCCACCCCCGTCTTCTTCCTCAGGTTCTCAAAGTGGCCCATCTTGCTCCCGGGATAGATCTCCATGCCCGCGTCGAAGAAGTCGATCGCCTTCCTGGGCTTCTCCTTCTTCTGCGCGCCACTCGCGTCCTCGGGAGCGTACACCCACAGCATCTTCAGCAGCTCCCGCGCGCGGTCGGGCGCGTGCGTCCGCGAGGCGGCGGCGACCTTAACGGAGAGGTGGGTGGTGAGGGCGAGAAGAATGGCGGGAGAGTCCGGGTAGAAGGCGTAGGTCTCGCCGGCGCGGTCGGAGGCGGAGGTGTGGTCTGCCGAGGGGCGGAAGGGGGGCAGGGGATGTGTGTCAACCCAGAAGGGCCAGAGGGTGTAGTCGAGGTCGAAGACGATGAGGCGGGGCAGTGGGGAAGGTGGGGTTAGGGACGCGGGAATGTAGGAGGGGAGAGAGGGGGTGGAGGGGTTCGTGAGTTGCCTGGTAAATTTTTTCATCATGATGGGCGGTGGTGGGGTTTGTATTTGAGGATTTGTGAGAGAAAGACGGTGTTGAGGCTGGGTTTGGAGTTTGACGTTTGGAGGAGCGGACGGGGATGGTGGCTTGCGGCGACCGGCCCCGTTGAATATGCGGGTATGTGGGCCGTGCAGCTTAGCTAACCCGATTTCATCCTCCGTCCCGTCCGGGAGTGACAGCTTCGCCCATAGGCGCGAAGGCGATCGGAGGGTGAGAACTAAACCATGAGGTTGGGGGCATGGAGTAATAGAAGAGCTCCAGAAGTAGTCCCCAGTCCCGGACGTCCCAGTTACTCGGGACGCGACAGTTGCGGGAAGTGGAGGTAAGAATCTCACTCAGCGCATCATGTCCTCCGACTGAGCTCGTATCACCTCCCCATAATCGCAGGGACAATTATCAAGCCAAAAAAAGGACTTGCTAAAAAGCATCTTTAGTCCTTTGTCGCAAGCAGCCTCGGGAACCCCATCTCCCTCAGTAGCAACCTCATAGCCCGCGGCTTAATCGCATGGTCCACCTCCGCCAGCAGGTCCCGCATCTTGATATTCGGCTCCCGATGCGCCAGCAGGTCGTATACGTGATCCCGCTGCTCGGGGGTCAGAGTGCGCGGGCGGCCAGCGCGAGGGAGGGACTTGTGGCCCTCGCGCGCGGGCTCCTTGAGGATGGTAGAGCGGATGGTGCTGAGGGGGATCTCGGGGAAGACGGCGTAGATCTCGCGGTAGGAGAGGTTGTAGGAGCGGAGCTTGCAGATGCGGGCACGTGTCTGGGGGGATAATTCGTGGCGGGTGCGGGTCTCGGTCTCCGGGGATGATTCGTCGCGGATGGCGGTCGGCATGGTGGAGCTGAAAGTGGGCTCGAGGCGGCGTCGTGTGCTCGGATTTTGTTTTACTTGGAATCTTAAGGGCGCTGCTATCTTCAGGTGTTGGGCATCGCTGACACGGGGGGGGAAGGAGCTATGCTAGCAGGTCATCTGGGGGACCCGCCCTATAATGTACCCCGGCGCAGCAGGTGGAACCCTCCATTGTAGGAAGGAGCACCTTTCAAAGCGCAGAAAAACCTAGGAGATAGAGCACAGAGCACAGGCCACCACCAATCACCCCCTCTTCAAGGTCAATGGTCTCTGCAATCCGACCCACCCACTAGAACCCTGCTTCGGCAATTGCACTCGAACCCGGCAAGCTTCCAGTTACGAGCCAAGGACAAGGGCAGGCAGGGTCGGGCTCGGCTCTCGGGCCTTACTTCTACCATAACCCCGTCCCATACATCATAATACTTCTTCATCTTATCAATCTATCGCAATGACGCAAACGAGCGATTCCGGAGCCGAGATGCTCCAAGCCGGGCCCTCTACCTGCGACGAACCTCTTCCCCAGATCGAACACGCGCGCTGGGATAATAACCGCGATCCAAAATATATGCTATTCTCGGGGCGTACTTCTAGAGTCCGACTGCCCACCCGTCTCGACGCAATATTATCCAGAAAAATTATTAGACCCAGAAAGGGCCACCACCCGCCATCTGCCGCCTCTGGTGGTCGCAAACTGCAAGTACCGAGCCCCTCGTCGTCTGACCCAGCGGGCCCCAGCGGGGTTCCTGTGGGGTAGGCCGACCTTTTCGTGCGGGGACTTATAATAAGTGCATCACCTGGGCGCGGCTGATAGGAGCTCCGGGAACACAGATCGGGTGTTACTTCCCCTGCATACTTTGGTCCCTCCCCAATTGAGACTCCACCTTTATCTTCCATGTCGAATTCCGCTAGGCTTATTGTATCCAAGACGCGTTAGACTAAGCTGTTCTCTCGTGTCGCGGCTCCAAGTGGAAGCTCTGTATTTCCGTATATCCGTGTGCCGTCCCGTGCGCTCCTTCCTCCGCCGGATGGAATTGATTTCCCCACCTCCAACTCTGCCCCACCTTCTCCACTTGCCCGGCGTCATGACACCCGTGAGCGCCGAGCCCCAATATTCAGGCAGGACCGGGTGAGGAGGTATCGTCTTACGTTCAACGAGGGGCACTGTTGAAGGGAGTCTTGGTAGGACAAGTGTGCTTGTAGCATCCGGACCCGTTTCACTCCTTCTCCTCGTCCTCACATACAAGTACTGCATGTTACACACACCCCTCTTCGACCATACCCCATTCTCAATACCTTAATATATACCCGATCCTCACTCCTTTAAACATCGCGACCTGCCACTCCCCTCCTCCTCCCACCCCACAACCTCCCCACAAGCTTGCCGTCCCCTAGCGCTTTGCGATACAAACGACGCGATAAGTCTGATAACACCACGAGACAAGCAACAACTCCTCGTACCCGCACCCGTGACGCGTAGTCCGGACTACATCCCCGATGGCCACCAGACAGATCAAGCTCGTGCGCATCGCCCACGTCTTCTACAAACACAAGGACATAGCCGCCGCCCGGACCTTCTACGAGGACTTTGGCTTCTTCGAGTCCTCCCGCGTCGGTAAGCGCACCTACTACCGCGGCTACGGCACCGAGCCCTTCGTCATCTGCGCCGAGGAGGGCGAGACCGACGAGTTCCTTGGTCCCGCCTTCGTCGTCGAGTCGCTCGAAGATCTCCAGTATGCTTCCGAGACTCTGCCGGAGGCGACCAAGATCTATGAGTTGAAGGACGTGCCGGGCGGGGGGCAGTGCGTCACATTCAAGGACCCCGTGGACGGCTGGCCCTTCCACCTCGTCTTTGGGCAGCAGGCGATTGAGGCGTCGTCACCCGAGTTCCCCGATTTGAAGTTCAACTACGTAAGTCGCTCCCTCTCCCCTCCCACTTTGATGTAGAGACTATGAGCCCTCTAGCTCGGTCGGTATATAAGATATGCGGTATGCTGACGTACGTTTGCGTTTGGATATAAATAGCCCACAGTCAAGAACCGCGGCGCCAGCGAGAAGCAGCGCTTCACGAAGCGGCCCGCACCCGTACACAAGCTCGGCCACTTCGGCGTGTGCCTGACGGACTTTGACACGGCCTACGAGTTCTACACCAAGAAGTTCAACTTCTTCCCCAGCGAGGTATGCTTCCCCCCCCCTACCCTTTCGCCACTTTTCCTCTTTTAGCACGTCCATATCTTATTCTCGATTTCTAACAACTCCCGGCCTGCAGCTCGTCGAAGCCGACGGCAAGATCGTAACGACCTTCCTCCGCATCAACCGCGGCTCCGACCTCGTGGACCACCACACCTTCTTCTTCTTCCAGGGCCCCAAGTTCCACGTCCACCACTCCTCCTTCGAGACGCACGACTTCGACGCCCAGGTCCTCGGCCACGACTGGCTCCGCCACAAGGGCTACAAGAACTGCTGGGGCGTCGGGAGGCACATCATGGGGAGCCAGATCTTCGACTACTGGTTCGACCCCAGCGGCTTCATCATGGAGCACTACGTCGACGGCGACCTGATGAACGACCAGGAGGCGACGCACCTGAGTCCCGCGTCGCCCGATAACCTGCACGTCTGGGGTGAGTACGGGTAGTAGTCGTAGTCTTCGGGACGACCCGGGGAGAGAGACAAGGGAGGGCGGGACGAGAATTGTGCTAACCTAACGCGTTTGTAGGACCCGACCTTCCGCCGGACTTTTTGAAATGATGGAGGGGTCTTCTCGGTGGAGTCGGAAGTGGATGTGGAATGAGACACGTGTGGGATGGGTTTATAATGACATCTCTCAACTCACGAAAATTGCACATTGATATTAAAAGTATCCAAAACCAACGCACTACTCGGTTACACAGATGGGCCCGACATCCACACTCATGGACATCCACACTCATGAAAACCCCTACTTACACTCACGACCTACCAAGCAAACGCACCCAGCATAACTATACGGTGGTCCTGTCAGCTCTCCTTGGCTACCGGCCCTCCTCAACCCTCGTTCTTGTTTGTCCCAGTCCGTTTTGTGTGTCGGACGTTATCTAGACTTTTCGCACACATTATCTATCCACGGCCACAGCCTGGTGAACATTCCGGCGGTTATAGCCTTGCCGTTTTAAAACAACTAACCAACACCGGTCGCGGCCCCCAATCCGACCAAAAACTGCACCCGCAAATGCAACGCCTTCGGAACAGGAGGCTAGGTATAGATATTGCATCTTTGATTATAAATCAGTCCATAATAGGGGAAAAAATGTCGTATATTGCACGTGAAAAATATATATGCCTGTACATACACACCTGTAACGCCAAGGCCGATATGTATAGAAATTCCGCCGTGCAAAACGAAACAAAAGAAAACAACGATGGGAAGCTGAAGAGGACATAGGTAGTTGGTAGTTGGTGCCTCCTCGCCTCTAAACTCTCCCCCCCCCCGTCCCCGTTCCCGGCCTCGACGACCCTATACCACCTACCTCCTCCGTCCCTCCCCTCTTCTCCGCACTACCAACTGACACCGTCGGCACCTCCACCTTCTCG
>ONZQ02000002.1:542102-562118 GCA_900312665.1 Cephalotrichum gorgonifer
TCCCCTCACCACCCTCCCTGCAAACGACCTCCGCAGCTCCGCCGCCCGCTCGAGCCACTCCACCCGCGACTCCTTCAGACCACGTCTGCGCTCCGCAAACGTCCCCTGCAGCCTATGCGCCGCGCTCCAGATCCCGGACCAGGGACGCACCTCCCCCGGATCAGCCCCAGCGGAAGGATCGCGCGACGGGTCCCCCGGGCCCAGGGCCTTGCGCTCCGCGTACCGCCCCACGAGCAGCCACCTCTGAATCTCGGGGAACCTGGCCGCGGCGACCACCCCGCTCCGCACCTTCCCGTCGCGCTTATACGTCACCGTCGCCCCATGGCCCACTAGCATCTTGACGGCCTCGAGCCTCCCCCTGGAGCAGGCCGTCAAGAGGGGCGTTCCCTCGTTCGAGCCCTCGAGGTCAACGTCGGCGCCGTGCCTCACGAGCAAGTCGATGGCCCCGAATATGTCCCTGTGCACCGCCGCGCAGAGCGGGCTCACGAACCTGTCGGGCACGGAGTTGACCATGACCCGCACCTTATCCCCCGGCAGCCTTCTCAGGAGCCTCTTGAGCATCATGACGCTGTCGTTCCGGTTAAGCTCGATAACGAGCGCAAAGAGGCCCTTGCTCAGCTCTCTCATCTTATCAAAGTCAAACGTCCAGTTCAGGACGTATCCCAACATGTCGAAGTTGAGCATCATGTCGTCGTAGGCCATATACATAGCCTTGTCCCTCTCATAGGGATTTAACCCCAAGCCCATGAGATAGTGAAACGCCGCGGGGTTCTTGGGCCTCTCGCCGGCGATGTTAAGAAGACTCATTCCATCCATATCTACAATCCTCGTCTCCGCCCCCGCACCGACGAAGGCCTCTGCCATCGGCACATTCCCCGCCTCAACTGCTGCCATCAGCGGCGCGAACCCCTGCCCGTGGGCTCGGGTGGTATGAGCCCCGTGCTTCAGCAGTATCTGCACGCCATCATTATGACCGTTCTTAACTGCGATGTGCAGTGGCGTATTGTACCCATCATCCTCGGTGTTGATATCCGCGCCGTTCTCAAGCAGGAAGAGGGTGATATTGTCATGGCCATGACTGGTCGAGATATGGAGCGGTGTCCACCCGCGATATAGATCAAAAGCATCCGGCATCGTGACCTTTTGGTTGAGGACGTACCGTACCATCTGTCCCACCTTGTCTGGCGATATTTGCTCTGAGGTCCGTCGGGGGCTTGACGCCTCGAAGCAGAACTGCTGTCTGTTATTGCGCATCAGCTCATGCCCCAAGTTCAGGGTGTATTGGAGTAAGGTTCAGAGTAGTGGATTCGAGTAAGGATCAAGCACACAGCTTCCATAGTCAAGGACCTACCTGTATCTCGCGCTAAACGTTCGTATATGCCGAAGGATGATTTTGATGGCGGCGAGATTATTCGACTTAGCAGCCGCATGGATAGGAGAGATCGAGGCACTTGTCCAATCTATCCCATTCTGCAGATATGCCGACAATAAGGGCACAAGACCCTCATTAAGGCGCGGGTTTTCGCATAGTACATTAAGAGCATTAAATCCCATCTGGAAATGCCGTCTGAAGTGTGTCGCACACAGTCCGATGAAGCCCGTGCATCTCTGCTCCAAGAGCCACTTCAGCACGGCTAGCTTCCCTTCGCGGATCGCCAGCATCACCGGCGTGCAACCTTCACATCGGAGTGGGCACGTCTCAAAGTCTTCTAGGGAGGTCACTGCAAAGAGGTTCCTGCACTGGACGAGATCTCCGGAGCGAATCGCTGTCTCAATAGTTTGTCCGATGAATCTAGACCGTGCCGCGCTCGCCTTCGCAGTCGGGTCCGGCTCCAGCTTCAACGTCGCTGCGTCTGTGAACAGCCGAGTCACACTAGGGAAGCCGATATGTAGCGCGTGAATAAACGGCGTCAACATCTCGTTATCGCCTATGGTACTCAGGCTGCCGTGGCTGAGCTCTAGCAGCGCTTTCACGGCTGGAACCTGGCTACTCCGCACTGCCGTGTGAAGCGCCGTAGAGCCATCCGTCGCTCGCGCCTTCAGGTCAGCACCGTGCTCATGCAGGACTCGAATGCAGGACGCTGACCCCCCGATAGCGGCGTGATGAATCGGTCGGTTTAGGTTATCAACGATGGCATGGTTGACATCGATCTTAAAGTTGAGGCAATAGAACTGAACAACAATATCGTACCCGTTAAACGCTGCGAGGTGGAGGGCGTTGCAGTTCGAGGCCGTCGTCGTGATCTGCGCACCTCCAGGGTGAATGATGGTGAAGTGGGATTTACATGTCCGCTGCCAGTTAAAGTCCGGTGGCGCTAGTTGTTTGATTTTCTCAAGGATTCGAAGCGTGCCTCGCGAGGCAGCCGCGAGAGCGGCATCCATGCCATCCTTGGTCACAAGAGCAGGGTTTGCGCCCTTGTCTAGTAAGATTATAGCAGCATCATGCTGTCTCTCGAGAATATATGATGCCAGCGCAGGGCTCCTTCCCCAGCGCATGAGATTAGGATCGGCTCCCTTGTTTAGAAGGGCAGTAAGCTTCTGGTCTCGTCCTGGCCCTGGAACTATCAAGTGATGGATGAGCCCCTGCTGAGTATCGTCAACGTCGTTGAGCCGATCACGATCCGCATATTCCAATAGCTTCTCAAAGGTGGACATTGTAGTTCTGTTTCCCGGCGCACAGGCTAACTCGAGAAGCGTCCGCCTAGGGCCACGGTTATTACTCGGAGGTCGTTCATGGACCGAGACCTTGTTCTTCAGAAGAAGGTCGAGGAATGGGACTGCGTTCGCCATGACACTTGTACCCGCAAGCTCCAGCGCCTCGGGTTCGCGTACGAAGCGGTCCCGACATGACGTCTCGGAGAGCAAGACTCTGTATATAGAGGTAAGTACAGCCGTCGGCCAGGCGTCACCTGGGCGCTGAGAAGAATGGTAGAACATGGGTATTCCCGACTTCCCCGACTCCTCTTCGTAACGCCGCAGGGCCTTGCATGCGACTTGCTGGACGACAATTTGTAGCACCAGAAATGTATGGAGAAAGTCCTTCTTGAGATCCCATTTGGCGACGATATCGCAGCAGAATCTCTCCCATAGCCCGCGGCCCTTCTCATCCTTCGACTCCAAAACCTCGGGTGTCAGGAGTGCTGCGACAGCGTCACTGTTGATGCCGGGATTTGCAGGTTGTGCTTGCGCCTGGCCAGGCGGCTGGGGGGGGGGGCGCCGCGGGTCATAATTCAAGAGCATGGCCTCAAGAGGGGTCTTTTGGTCGGAGGCCCTCTGAATAGGCATGCCGGCGCAAATCTCAAATAGCAACCGGATTATGCCAGGTGACGCCGACAAGTTGAGTTGGTGTAAAGGGCTACTTCCATCGCTAGCGGGGATGTTGGGATCGAGACCCAGGCGAAGGAGCTCCCTAATGACTTGTTCGCTTCCCCACTGAACTGCTGTGTAAAGTAGCAGGTCAGGAGGCTGCAGGCAAGCGGGATCGTCTTTTGAAATGGAGCAGAGGAACAGGATACTGTTAATGGCGGAGAGGGTGCTCGGTGCGCGATCGGCGGAGAAGACGGCTTCTACTAGAGGTGTATGCCCCTTGTGGTTTACTACCCTTAGATTTTGGTCGACATTTGGATCTTCCCGAGAGAGCCAGATCAAGCCCTCGGCATCGCTGTTGGCGGCTGCGAAGTGCCAGCAGTTACGCCCGTCAACGTCACACTGCATGGTATTGGCCCCCGTCCGAACGAGAAGAGAGAAAGGCTCCGGCTCCTCGCACAGCATCAGAGCTGTCCTGTTTCTCTTATCCGTCCTCCCAATATCAGCTCCGGACTGTACTATTAGCTCTAGTATTTCGATGTCATCTGCAGTACTGTTTTCTGCAGCCATATGCAGAATAGTGCCACCGTAGGAACTATCGTCGGAACTGTCTTCCTCATAGGACAAGTTTGGATCCCACCTGGGGTCCTCAATCAAAAAGCGTATAGCCAGAGTATTTGCTTCTCGGATGGAGACCCGGACTTCTTCAGCGAACCGTGAGTCGGGAATGCCGGCTCGGCGCTGCTCCGAGTCGACCGATGTGAACGGAAGGTCAAGGTCCAAAGCTAACCGCATTGCACCCTCGAAGAGGTCGGTGAATGGTGACTCTTCATCGGTAGCAGGGAAGAATCGGACTACTATCTGGGAGAGCATCTCGGCGAGGAAGTCGCGCGCCTTGCCAGGGGCACAGGGCTCATATCGAGATGAGGCGACCGCCCAGAAGGGGCCTGGTTGAAGCAAGTCCTTCAGCTGATCGCTGGGTCGAGTGCAAATATTGACCACCTCAAAGAACAAGTCGGCCCGTCGTAGGCGAAGAGACACGAGGAGAGCCAGGTAGTCAAGGGGAGTCGGCTGGGGAGCGTCGTCCACGAACCGGTTGTCCGGAGAGCTCAAGGCCACCCTCTGTATAACACGTACCGTGTCTACCTGATCGATACTATGAGGCGGTTCGTTGATACGTTCCCAAGTGGTGAGAGCTGAGGACTTTAGTAAAGCTGACGGGCCTAACAGGGCGCTATGGAGCACGATGGACCATGGCACGGTAGACAGGTACTCCGTCTGTCTAGACGTAAACTCTCTGCATAGCTCGGAGAATCCGAAGGCAGCACCAACAAATAGAGGGGCGAGCGATGGTGTCTGAAAAAGGTGGGGAGATAACGCGTCCAAGGGCTGGCCGCTACTGCGAGGGTTAAAGTAGGACGGCCAGGTCTGCCTGGAGAATTCGAGCACCCATTGAATGAAGTTTGCCCTGACAGGCCGTCCTGGCGGAATGTTGAACAGGGAAAGTACCGGCTCCCTCACAGCTTCCCACTCCGAGTTAACCAAGGGCGAGATCCAGGCGACGGCGGCGCGGGGGTAGGAGGGGTTGGTTTTGTTCCTCGCCAGCTCCTTCGAAATCTCGTCGAAAGATGTAGAGGGATATCTATTCTCGACGGGATGGTTCAGGTGGCCGAGGTGGACCTTCGTAGATGAGAGAGAAGGAGAAGATTCAACGAGGTGGGTAGAAGGCGTAGTCGGAGACGTCTCCCCGGATGACTGAGGCGAATAGGACGTGAAGGATGGTGACCCATTAGAGGGGGGTACTTCCACAACGGATTCGTGCTGGGAAACGGCGCAGTGAAGACTGTACACATCTAGACACATGTAGCCAGTTCGCAGCCGGCCTTTGACTCGGGCGAGATTGAGAAGAAACACCTTGGTTGATTCGGGGGTGAGAGGCACGGCCTCGAGAGGCTGTCCGCCGCCGTTAATAGTGGTAGGCCTTGAAGTTGAATCGTCATCGTCACTGCGATCCTGGGAGATGGCCTCCAGGCCGAGAGCTATGCGAGCGCCGTCTCGCACCTTGCGAAGGATACTCGCGCAGGTGCGCAGGTAATAGTAGTCCGAGATCCAGTGCTGAGTGAGATGAGGCCGGGTGTGAGACAATTGGGTGAGGTTGTTGAAGACAACCTCCAGTGAGTGAGATATCCCGCATATCTCCAGAATGCTGGCGATGAGCCTCGGGAGGATATTCCGAAGTCCGACTTGGTCATCCGATAGCTCGAGGCGGCGGATCAAGGCGGTGCACTCGCGCGTAGCTAAGGACGCGGCTTTGGTGACCAGTCTGATGTGTTCGGAGAGGGATTTGCCCATGATCCCCAGCGCAGGGCGGATGGGAGGGTGAGCGGAAGGTGCGAGGGGTGAAGGAGGCGTAAACTACTTTCATCGACATCGACGGACAGACATATCATGCTGTGGTGGGTAGGTGGCGAGATCTTGATGCTGGCGGGGAAACGGCGGGGCGAGTAGTCTGCTGAGAGAGGATTACGGAGCTGTAGATGGTGCCGCCTTGATGATAATACCCAGCTCATTTGCTTTGACGTGTCTGTTAGAGAAGAAGGAAACACGAAGACAACCTCGCTGGCTGTATTGTGACTGCCTCAACTTTAGACCAGGCTGTGTGGCTGCCCCACCTACGGAGTAGTACCATGACTTGTACGAGATTCACTCGATCCAATAGGCGGGCGGGCGCACTGCACACTGTAATAGTGTACTTGCATTACAGGGTAATTAACAACTTGTTTCCCAGGTACACTGTTTGTATCTCAGGTTCCCTTGTTGCTTCTGCTCAGAGGCGTAAATTGAATCTCGTTTCCTTCACCTTTGTCTACCGTTTATTCAACTCCGTCAAGAAAACGCCAGATATCCCATCCCGGTCGTGTTACCTTCCCTAGGCGGGCAACCTCGTTCCAGGGGGTGGCTGTGGCGACTTGTACACCAGCGGCCAAACACAAGTATAAGGTAATAATAGGTAGCGAACTCGAACGCGTCGTCCCAACCGGGCAGTTATATGAGTACCCGAGTCTTACACGTCCACATGCCAGTAAGTACAAGTACGAGACAATCCGTGACCCAGGCGCGACCGACCCATGTACTTGTACTTGAAAAGAAGGGGTGCGTTGCAGCCCTTGCTCATGCCTGGCTTTTCTCCTCACCTTACCTTGTTCACCCTGGTGGAACGTATTATTGCTTGAAGAGCGCGGCGCCTGAACAATATCTGACATAGCCCATCAACATCAACCGCGTATAGCGCAGGTGCCCGCTCTCCTCTCTTGGCGCCGCCATAAGCAATAAAGTTCCTCTCTCGAAGCCTGCTCGTAGTACTACAAGTAAGCTCGGACAACGGCCCTAGAGTAGCCATAGAGGCTGCTTGGCCAGGGCTTCGCCCATCATGTCTCTCTCCCCTCTTTTCAAGCTTTCCCCTCACAGCAAAGCCGTCTCCGGCGACCGCCGGTAGTCCCTCCACTTGTCGCGCTAAGGCTCTGTCTGCCCTTCACCGCCAGCGAGTCCTGCTGCTCTGTTGAGAGACAGCCACGCCGTGGGAACCCACATTCGCGTTCGGATAGCATGTGTAAGTCCGCACCCAGCCAGACTTGCCGATCCAAGTTCCCAACCTCCCCTCACCTCATAGCCTGCTCTCGCCAGGGCAACGTGTCAGTGTGGCGGCGCGCGACGGATGTGCTTGGACAGAGTAAAAGGCAAGAAATGCCGGAGCGGTGTGGTCGTGGGGAGCAGCAGGCTGTGTCTTGTTGTCCTCTTTCGTGGCAAGCCTGTCGGGCACGGAACCGAAAAAAAATCGAGAGCATGAAAATCGTTGAGGGTGAGGTGGGGAAAATAGGAAAGGTAATCAGGGCCTTCGCCTGGCTTTTATAAACATTGCTTTTCTCACTTATTTCAAGCATATGGCGAAATAGCTTACATCCCTCAATGTAGAGGTGGAAGCACGAAAAACGCTCCCCAATAACACACGGTACGTATGCCTAGTCCTGGCCTTATGAGAGGCTCTTCTTGAGGCTCTCACCACCCTTCCGCACTGTGCCGTCGGTCTGCATATGCATAAGCATGGCGTTTTATAAGGCCGGGGGGGGCCTCAAAACTTATTCATCCCACAATCTCGTTTTTGGGCACACACCATCCCGAGGTGTCCAAGGTCGTCAGCCCTGTTTTCAGAGTCAATCTCGAAAGCCCCGCCGGGACCCTGCTGGAGGATCACAATTTTCCAGTCACATGCTGCCACGTTCTTATCGGCGTTTATTGGTCGTGGGGGTCCGTCTGCTGAGCTCGGTAATACAGAAAATCAACGTGTAAGTGATGAGTGACACTGCAAGCAAACCTGGTTCTGGGGCCTAAGAACCATGCTTCCCCGCAAGACCTTGACTCTTCAAAACGGGGCCTAAATAAGCAAAGAAGGAAAGAGGGGGGGAGCGGAGGGGGCCGGCAAGGGGGTGGAGTGTATCCCCCTCCCCCTGGCAATATGATCCGGAATTTGGACATGGCTTCGTCTCTTTCGAACTGCATCTAGCATCGCGGTGGAGGAACACCGACACGTGAATTAATCTATGTATATGCCGCTAAACATGTTTCTCATCATCACCTTCAGCTCCTATGGCCCAGGGGTAAGGCGTTGCACTTGTATCCATAAGCATATGCAAAGATCCGTGGTTCAAATCCGCGTGGGAGCTTTTCTTCTTTTTCTTCTTCCTTTTTGTCAATGCCCAAAGCAGCGAACAGATCTTTGGCATGGATACATTTTGTTTGCTCCTAGATAGAAAGGTGGTGGTAAAACGTGCGTTTTGTGACCACTTTGTACACAGACCAAGAACCTCCAATTTTCTGGGGTAGTACAAATTATAGGACTTGTGATGTCAGACACGTACGTTCACACCTACAAGCCGTTCAAACATGACAGCTGCCGCGTAATACATTGCCGTCTTTTCCAGAAAATCGGCTGCATTAGAGATACAATGACCGCAGAGATGGGAACAGTGAGGAGCAGCGGTGGCTGCAGTCAGGCGATGCAATGAGAGCCACCACAAACCCAGACGCCATCAAGGCCCAGAGATTAGGCCAGACGCAACTATAGTCCGAACACTAAACTCTAATTAATGCATACGACCATAGCTCGTGGAGAACTGAGGGTCCCGTCCGCTCCCCTATACATAAACCACGAAGCGCTAGACTAGTAGTTGGGTCGGTGACGACCAGCGAATCCCTGGTGTTGTATGTTTTCTATTTTTGTTCGGCCTCCTTGCCCTGTTTTCGTCGCGCGAGGGTAGATCCCTTCTGTCCAATACCCCCTTCCCTCCCTACCCGATTAAATCAAGATACATCGCGGAGGGACCTCTGATACGTATACGAAGTCCCGTATAATGAGCGAGGTGATGCTGTTAGAGCCACTCGGGGTTGCTAGATATTATTACCATATTGTGGTATACTATGTCATAAGTTGTTAACCCTTGCTCCCATACATAA
This sequence comes from Cephalotrichum gorgonifer, assembly GCA_900312665.1. Classification (NCBI taxonomy): domain Eukaryota; kingdom Fungi; phylum Ascomycota; class Sordariomycetes; order Microascales; family Microascaceae; genus Cephalotrichum; species Cephalotrichum gorgonifer. Next base: position 550,920 of record ONZQ02000002.1, read on the forward strand.
GGCGTATGAATGCATTCCTTCCACCGCTTTCCAACCCTGGATATCTTCCAAACATGTCCCATCCCGTCATTCAGAGAAGCCGACAACGCCCTCAAACCCCCGCACAAGGAACCAAGACTAACACGACCCACTCGACCCGACCCTCTCCCCTCAAAGGCGTCCAGAAGCTATTCACCTGCACCATACCTCTCCTCCCCACCTCCGCCCGACTCCCCCCGAGGCTGATCACGCTCCCCTTCCTCGACCTGGGCGCGGCGAACGATAGCTCCGCCGTAACCCTCCGACCCTCCGACAGCCCGTCCCTCACCATGCCCTTGAACGACTTTGTTATGGATGGGCAATGCGCCTGCTCCGCCAGTACCTTGAACACATCCCTATCCAGCACCGCCTCCGTTGTGAGCGCTGGATTTAGCAGCTCTAGCGCGCTGGGGGTCGCATGCGAGACGACGAGCTTGGGCTTGATGCCCTCCTCGTGCCTTAGGAGCAAGAAGCGGCTGTGCGCCGTCTTCACCTCCGGCGGCGTGTGCGATAGGGTGTCGTGCTCAGACAGGGGCGGGAGGGTATTCTCCGTCAGGGTGCTGGATCCACTCAGCGCGCTTTCGGACCTAGTGTGCGCGAGCCCGGAAAGGTCCGCGGCCTTCCGGAACGGCTTGAACATCCTACGCGAGGACCTAGACCGCGCGATATCCCGCTCCCTACTCCTCGCCTGACCCCGTCCCTCGTCGCTCTGGTCGAAGGGCGTGCTCGCTCGTCGGCGGTACGGCGCCAGCTCGGGTGATCCGTCAGATGGGGCGTCCCATCTCGTGGAGCCGCCACCGAGGACCTGCATAGCGTCGGATGGGGTTCTGATCCTATCAGATAGGTTGATGTAAGAATGAAGGTAATATCTCGGCGTCCCCGAAGAGTCGGGCAACGGGCACAGATAGGCCAGATTCCAGTAAAGTTCGCCGTCGCCCCGACGATTTACAACCAATTCGACGCACTCCTCCTTTCTTGAGATCGCCCGCCGAATGCGACGGCTCGTCTCGGGATCGGTCATGTATTCTTGGAGAGACAGGTCGTTTGCCTGAACAATTTTGTCCCGTGTGCAGCCCGTAATGGAAATGAACTCATCCGATGCATATTTGATGTTGTTCTCGCCCAAGTTCACATCTGTCATGCAGAATGCAGAGCCAAGGCCGGGGTACTCGACGTCGGGGAGCCGGACATTCCATCCAAGGGAGGTCGTCGTTGCGGATGCGAGCTGATGCTTCACAAAGGCCGGGTACACGTCTCTGAAGACTCTCTGCTCAACACAGCTAGCGGATTCGAGAAAAAGATTCTCCAGACCCGGCAGTATCCCTCCGATAACGTGTTTGAGGTCGGCGCTCAAAGATCTCGACACCTGGGACGGAAGCTGAACTGGAAACGTCGCAGTGATAGGCGACGTGTAATGGGTTGTTATATTAGATAACACAGCTGACAGCTGCTCGACGGAGGCAGCGTATTCTTGTGTCTAGAACCGAACGTGTCAGTACAAAAGCAGAGGCTCGCGTTATTATTTATCGCACTAACTCACCTTTAGGAGATATTCTACATCATTGCCACTTCCCATTTCCCGCGAAAACTTCAGCAGCTCATGTGCGACCACCGGATCTTGTAACGCCATCTGAAAGGCCTCCGGCCCGAGCAAGTCCGGGACTGGCAACGTCCACTCGGGTTTGTCTTCGGACAGCAAGCTAGTCCGAGTCCCTGCCGGGGACGGATTTGGGCCTTGCGGCTGCCAGTTGACGGGTTTGAAGAGGGGAGACCTGGACGACCCGTCGGGGTTGTAGTCGGTATATTTTCGGAGGGCGTCCTCGTTCATATGCAGGGAGAGTCCCGAGTTGCTGCGGAGGCGCTGTGAAAGCCCCTTCGGCCGACTCCGCGGCACCTTGGGTGTTGGAGGCGGGGAGAGGATGGGCGGTTTTGACCTAAGGGCGTGCGCCCCGGTAGCGGTCTCCGAAGCGAGAGCGGTGGAGCTACGCCGACGGCCAAAGTCATCATAGTGGTAGGGTGGACTGGCAGGGGTACTGATTCCGAGCATCGCGAAGGTGTAAGATCTTTGAAGGACTCGAAAAAAAAACCGGTTGCTCTTGCCTCGACGTATCGAGGCTCGGTGAATAGGGAGGCTAGCTCAACGCCGTATACACCATTCAAGGGCTATAAAGGGAGGTCCCTGAAGGGAGTTCATGGATCGGGGCTGAGGAGTACAAGTATGAACCGACGAAGGGAAAGCTAATTTTTAATCACCACCGGCGGCCAGGACCGAGATGACTTCATCCAGGGGCAAAACGGCGGACACCGAAAGTGAAATCGCAACAAGCCTCGACTAGCGGCCGAACTAGACGGTAGGTGGAAACTCTGACGTAGTTTTCTCGATGTGAAAGTGGCGTCTGGGTGCGTCTTTGTTTCTCTGTACTCTGGTGGCAATGTCAACTTGGTATCTCGCATTGTGGCGCCGCAAGGGGAATAAGACGGGGGGAATAAGGTGATGAAACGGAGGGTACGCATAGATATCCAAAAACCGACCCGCCGGATCTGGTGAGGGGGGAGGGAGGGGGGGAGGTGCTCGCGATCATCTGCAGGTGGTAATGAGCTCGGGGCAGCTCGACCAGGTCCCTGGAGATCCCATTGTGGAATATGACCAGGGTTCCCATGTCACCGGAACCACGGTGCTCGTACAAGTAACGCAAGGGAATACCCGACCAATTGCGGTGAAGCCGTGCTCCAGCCGCTCTCGGGAAGGGCCCATGGGACTAGGAGAAGACCTCAAAGTCGCTTAGCGTACCACGCTCCTCAAATAGTCTGGTTTACTGACCTTCTTGGGGTCGCCACTAGGCCCGCTATGATCGGGGTCGTGGTTTCCACATCGGGGCGCGTCAGGCGGACATCCCGCTTTGTTGAAATTTGGCTTGACGAAATGCTAGTGTCGATCCTCGGGAGAGCCCGGTTACCGGAGTTGGGACGGACGGCGTATTAAGGGGAGATTAAACTGCCTAATATTAGCAAACGAAAAATCGCAGCCATAATACCTGTAATCGCTCGAGTTCTACTCGTGCTCGTACTCATAGTGCGGTACGAGAAAGTTCAGCATAACAATGAATAATCCGACGAAGCCACGAGGAGTATAAGGCCGAAGTTTGATTGATGGCAATTGTGGGGCAAGGGACTCCGTAATGCATATTGCATGGCTGCATCGTGGTTGTCTCCGCAAAGGTTCCAGCTGCAAAGTTGCGACACTTCCCCGCAAGATATCTGTCTCATCGCCTCGTAGTCATTGACTTTGCGGACTGCTACGACACAGCCACGATTGTTCGAGCCATGAAACTCACAATATGGGGCAGTCCCCACAGGTCATGACGACAGGCACAGGTCATCATTGGTGGCAACGAGAAGAAGAAGAAGAAGTAGAAGGAAAGACCCCGGATTGCTTCGCGGGAAGGAAGACTGCAAGCTGCAAGGTACAACAGGGAGGTGCATGGGACTAATACAGGTACGAGTACGACCTAAGTCGGAGTTAGGATACATTGCACCAATGTTAACCCCCCTGTCGCAAATTCGATAGCTTCCTCTGCGGGTGGCTGAATGCGGCCCACTCGAGCCGCTGTCGACTACTTGTACTTGTACTCGTAGCTCCAGAGAAAGCGCTTTCCACTTGGAGGAGGGGAGTGGGACGGACGAGAACCGAGCGTCCACGGAATGCGAAGTCGTCCACAAGCAGTCTAGTCGAGACAGCCTCTCTCAATCCGCGCTTGAACAAGTACTATTACTTACATACAAGTACGGATATACATAACCCATGGCTATATGATCCGCTTTCCCGCACCGGCTGGGATGAAGACTGGAGGAACTCGAAGGTCCCAATGTTCGAGGATTGGTGGGGCGCTGGTGGGGAGCGGAGGTGGGTCAATCATGATGGAGGGCATCGTCATGGGTACATGCTATGGAGGGGTCGGGGCTTATGGATATTCTCCTTGGCCGAGAATCCCTTCGAGTAAACGTCCTTCGATTTGTGCGGTCGGTGTCCAGGTCGGTCGGCCCAAAAGACTTCGAAAAGAAGGTGCGCCCGATGAGAATTTGAGCTCTGAGGCAAGTGGCACCCGACCGTCCGTGAGGTCATGCTGTAGGTTACTCTCGACAGAAATGACGCACGAGACAAGGAAGGTGCTGCCGGGATATACTCCGTTCGGGCGGACGGAAGGTGCCGTCGCCATCGCGGGATCGGACCCAGTCTATTCAGCCAGGTCGTTCGTTCACTTGTATGTCCTCTAGCCTGGTTGATATCCTGTTACACCCGAGAAGCCTGTTGCTCCCGATTCCTGGGCAGCAGCGGTCTTATTGCGGAATGTCCATACCCATGGCAACTGCTACGTGTTTCGTCACAACATAAAGTAAGGGTTGGGGTCCAGGGACCGAATCGCAATGCTTCGTGTGGATATGAATCATAATCATACAATAGGTGCCTAAGCTCCTCGTGCATCCTCCCCCTTATCTGGCCCATCCGCCAGAACTCCTTTTTCACCTTTCACAGCTTCCTGACCCTTCTCCCTGTCCTCGCTCCTGATCTCACCCCTCTTCATTCCTTTCGCTGACCCCACGCTCCCCCGCGAGGGCGACTTCCTGACGGTCTTCGCGTCGCCCGTGGGGGTCCCAGGGGTACTCTCCTTCCCAAGGGGCGACGGGAAGTCCGGCGTCACGGACCTCGAGTCGGGCCACTTGTGGATCCTTGACGCCGATAGCCTCTTCCTCGCCTTCTCCGAAGTATTTGACCCTGAGCTTGGCCTCCTCGGCATTACCGCTGCGTCCTCCATCTCCACGGTCGACATAGGGTTGCGCGATGAGCTCACAGATCCCCGGCGGAAACTGCCACTCCGATGATGCCCATGACCATGCCCGCCACTGGAGGCGCGGACTTGATGATGCACGTGTCGTGTCTTTCCGCGGCCGAGGTAGTGGTCGATCTCGGCCTGGTGCCACGGCAACCACCAGAAGATACCCCACCGCTGCTTCGCGTACTCTCGGCCCCTGCTCTCTAGCTTCTTCCGGAGGAGCGCACGTCGCTCGTTCTCTTTCTCCCAGTACTCGGTGCGGTAGAGGTCCCAGTTCTCGCGGAAGTTGGCGGTGAAGTACTTGGGTAGGAGCAGGAGCTTGACGTAGTCGCCGCCCGGCGCAAGGTCCTCTTCGTGGCCACCCCGCTCGTCGTCCTCGACGACGATGGGGAGAGCTGGGTGATTCTCGCTGCCACCAATGTTAAGCTCCTTCTGCACCTCCCGTAGGATGACCGGGTTGACGAATCGGTACGAGGAGCTTGCCGTGTGTGAGAAGAGGCCGTACGTGAGGAAGAAGCCTATTGTCGAGACGAGTTCGGCCCACCACGGCCGGCGGATGAGGACAAGCTTGCAGTTGAACCCTCGTAGGCCGCGGTTCGAGATGGCGAACCACCGCCGGGGCCACTTGACGCCCCTGTCCCATATCCCCGTGCCCCAGACCAGGATGGCCGTGATCACGCCGCCCATGAAGCACACCTGCTCCGCCACTTCTAGCCCCCAGTACACAGAGCCCCCGTGGCCACGGCCATCCTCCCTTGGGGCGAGGAATAGTGCATATCCAAACCCGGCCACCCAGACCGTTAATATGGAGAGGAAGAATGTGTGGTGGCGCCGGCGCGCTCGGAGCTCGAGGTATTGGGCTCGCAGGGACGCTTCGAGGATGAGCAGGTTGAGGTATATCATCGAAGGCGAGCTCGGGGTATGATTTAGGGGGTCGCCCTCCTTCGCGGGGGTTACCGGTGTCGTGCCACCTATGGATTTGACGCCGGGGAGCGGGGCACCCTTGACGAGGGAGTCGATGGATTCGGACATCGTGAGGGGAGAAAGGGGGATTGGTCGGTAGTCGTCGACGTAAAATTTAACCTAACGGGCTGGGCTTCCTCTCAAAGAGAGGATGAAAGCAGGCCCGGAGAACCAAAGACTAATGCGCAGACGGTAGGTAAAAGGCCGAGGCCTGCACCAGTAGCTGGTTAGGAGAGGTCTGCTACCGAAGGGGCATCGGACATGACGCTGTCGGTTGCGATTATCTCATAGGCCGGAACGGGACGCCACAGGCCTCTCCGAATATTAGGAAACGGTTAAGTTGACCGAAGGCGCTGGTGTGGTGGGTGGCTGTTTATTTTCTTTTGGGCATTGAGCTTCTGGAGAGGTCGTCCCGGTTTCCGTTTCCACCCGTGTGGCTGGGTGACGCAGGCATTTATGATTACTAAGCATACAATGGTCTGGCGAACATTATATTATCCCACTGACAAGCTACTCCACATCACAGATGACACGGAGATAGCAAGAAAGCGGTTAAGCCCGATTTGCAAAGGTCAGGGGAAGCTTAGTTGAGTGAGATTTATCTATCCGCCTTTTACGCTACTAATGCCCACCGAAATTCAGGTACAGCTCGCCTGCGTGAAAGGGTCAGGAGTGCAACAACTATGCGAGTCATGGTTCCACACTGAGCTCCAACCCCATGTTCAACAAAATGACATGGTATCCGCGGCCTTATTTTCAGGCAGTCAATACTAGAATGGTGGATGTGGCCAAGAGTAGCTTTAATAAGGACACCGTAGAGAGGGTAGATCTCCAAGAGCCCTGGCATCATACGTGGGGTCAAAAGGGCAATATGCTTTCCAAGGTAGCAAGACTATTACTGCATGCGGAGGGCTAGGGGATAAGAGCCGTCAGGTACGGACGGATCAGAGTGGATACCATAGCAGCGGGAACTGGGCTGTGACTTTAAGCTTAACGACTTACATCCTGCCTGCACCATGAATAAGATCATAAACGCACTCAGCGACGCCGCGGGACGAGTATTCAAGATAGACTCATCCTTAGTTGTGACCAAAGCAGGGGTTCCGTCTGCCTAAGATTGGCAATCATGGCTACTCCAGAGGAATCCCAAAAGGAATCTCCTTTCAGGAAATGACATAGGGGACAGGGGCGGTGACGCCTCGTGGTGGGACGGAATTCCGCCCAGCGTAAGACCAAGTTTGACGACCTTTATTCTCGGCATATCTCAGGGTAAATACACCACGGAGGTCGGGCAGACTTCAACGCCGACATCCGGCCCCTGAAACGCCCTTAACTCCGAAACTAGGCACCTCCACCTGCACAGAAACGAGTAAGCAGTCGTCATCTTGAACGCCGCACCGCCCCGTCACAATCGGATCGCCCGGACTGCCTGAATCTTCTTATCTCCGGCATGCCGGGCCCCCATTGGCGCCCTTCACTCTCCGTTCCCTCCTTCCCTTATAAGCTCGGCACTCCGCTACCACCGTCGCCCTGCTCACGTCCGGCATGCTCAAACAGCAGACCGCTTCCACCCTCCTACTCCGCTCGAGAGCATACTTGGCGGGACCGAACTCACCGGGGCGACCATCAATTGACGAGCGACCGACCGGATATAGGCTGAAGACCACGATGGCTTCGCAGACCAGTAACGACACGCAGGCGCCACAGACTGTGACGCAGCAGGGCGCGCCGGAGACGACCGGCCCGGGATTCAGGGGACCGCTTTTCCCCCTCAGCTACAAGGATGCAGCGTATCAATGGGTGGGTTTTTATTCTATTTTATCCCCATTTTCCCTTCCTCTTTCCCAAGTGTGAATTCTCATTCTTTGGATCGTGTTGCTCATGCTTTTTCTTTGTACTGCAGTGGACCGGCGCAACACCGGTGAACGCTGAGCGAGCTGTCCTTTCCCATATCCCATACCTTCGCGAAGCGGCCGAGTACTTCGCATCCGAGGACCAGGACAAGTCGAGCAAATTCGACCCGTTCGGCACGCGGATATGGAAGACGCAACTCGTCAAGCTCCCTGGAAAGAACCGCGCGCTGAACGAGTACTCGGTCGAGAGGGTTGGGGAGGATGTGAAGGAGACGCTCGTCATGCTCCACGGCTACGGCGCCGGGCTGGGCTTCTTCTACCAGAACTACGAGCCCCTGACGCGGATACCGGGATGGAGGCTGTATTCCCTGGACATGCTAGGAATGGGCAACTCGGTACGTCTCAGCCGCGTGCACTCTTCGGTCCCAATCATGGGACGTCCCCAAGCTTCTGCGCATATGGCACAGTAACACTAACTTCCCCCTGACAGAGTCGACCTCCCTTTAAGATTCACGCCACCGACAAGAGGGGCAAGATCTCCGAGGCTGAAGCCTGGTTCGTCGACGCTCTTGAAGAGTGGAGGATAGAGCGCAAGATCGAGAAGTTCACACTACTTGGACACTCCCTAGGCGGGTATCTCGCCGTGTCCTACGCCCTCAAGTACCCGGGCCACCTCAAGAAGCTCATCCTCGCGTCCCCTGCCGGGATCCCCGAGAACCCCTACGCCATCAACGATGATCTCCCAGAGCCGGACCAGTCCACCATGGAGGCCGAGTTCACGGCCGACCAGCAGTCGGTGACGGAGGGCCACACGACGACGTCCACCCGTAGCTCGAATAGTTCAAGCCGTCCGACACCCCCCGGGCCGCCGCAACCTTTGAGGCGGCTACGGCCGTGGCTTGTCTGGCTCTGGGACGCCAACTTCTCGCCCTTCAGCTTCGTGCGCAACACGGGGCCGCTGGGGCCGAAGTTCGTGTCCGGGTGGTCATCCCGGCGGTTCAACCACCTCCCGGAAGCGGAGGCGCGGTCGCTACACGACTACTCGTTCTCTATATTCAAGCAGAAGGGGAGCGGGGAGTACGCGCTGCCGTACCTACTCGCGCCGGGGGCGTACGGGCGGGATCCCGTGGTGAACCGCATCCACCGCGTGGGGAGGCAGGTGATCTCGGAGGAGGAGGGGCGGACGATCCGGGAGACGGGCATACCCATCGTGATGATGTACGGGGAGAACGACTGGATGGACGTGGCGGGGGGGTTCGCAGCGGAGCAGAAGCTAAACGACGCGAGGGAGAAGTCGCTTCTGAGCGGGACGGACGAGGAGAGGGCGCGGGAGAACGGGCAGGCGAGAGTCGTCGTCATCTCGAAGGCGGGACATCATCTCTACCTGGACAACTCGGCGGAGTTTAATGAGGTTATGAAGAAGGAGATGGAGGCGACAATGGCTGAGGGGAAGTAGGGGGGCAGCGGCATCGGTCAGAAAAGGGGGGGAGGTAAGGGGGCGTAGGCGTTTTCACCATGTAGCATTTTTTTTTGTTTTGAGGTATCTAGAAGAGCATCGCCACTGCTATAGACAAAGACAATACAGGAGGTTTTCCATGGTTTATCACCCTGCCTTGCCTACGTGGTACATTGCTCCCTACGCTCTCTGCCCAGCGGTTCGACATCATGGGTGTCAATACCTCAACCCCAACTTGGCGTTTCACGATGTATCCCACTGACACGTCATACCACGGGGTTCACTGTATCATCCCAGGGGATTTCACCATCACTTGTCATCAAGTCGGTCCGAGCATGACATAACTGACTGTTCAACACGACAGGGCCAACCTTCGATACAACCCCTGACCTGCATGGTTGTATTTGTTCGCGAGATGATACTCCTGACCGCACTTTATTGAATCAGAGATGTCACCCTAGGAACTCGTACATGGCAGCGACCTACGAGGGCGTTATTCCGCCTTGGGGGAGACGGAGAATAGAATGCTATGCAGTCTCTAGTAGATAATTACGTTCTCCTCACTACCGGCCAGCACGATGTCGCAAGTCTGGTTTGGCTCATTTCGCGTTCCGAGGGCCAGTCTAGGTGCGTAATGCTTGACCGGTCGCCAATCCAATCCCAACGGGTTTGTCGTCTCGGTTCACATCTCCCGTCTCCCGTCCCCCATCCCCTGTCCCGGGGGCGGGCTGCTCTCAAGGGTCGTTGTGGCCTGGCTGTCCTGTCTGGTCGGCGGCATGGCTGAGTGCCGCTGTATTACATGCCCATCCCGTCCCGCCCGTACTTGTATTCCTTGTATAACCGCTCTTGCAGGGACTTCACCCCTGCACGACTAGGAAGACAACCAGGACAAGCACGAGCAAGCTGAGATTTAGGTCATCTCCCTCGTACATCTTATTTCGGGGGAGGACCACATATTGCATGTCGGGACGGCGGGATGCGATGCTGCGTCCCCGCCGGGTGGAACTCGACGAGGGTTTGTTTTCTATGGTTGGTAGCTTGTCAATAGTGTAATGCTTCCTTAAATCCCAACTCTCCGCAACCGTGGTTCAAACGGGCGGAATAGGATTATCTGTAATAGCGGTCAATCTACGGTTCTGGTCCCATAAGATGCAATATTCCATTCCCATGGACAGGGACAGGTCCTCAAGAGAGACGTAGAATGCAGGCCAATTAGCATAAACTAAAATTATTAATAATACTCGTTCTTGGAAAGTGGTGATCGCTATTATTACTCCAAGTATCCTTCCAATCCACACGCAAAGTGCTGGCCAGCAGATGGTACATCCAAGTAATATACGAGTTTGTGATGCGCGCCGCTAGTCACCTTTCGGAGGTTTTAATCGATGACAGGGAACAGGCGTCGAGCGGCCAGGGGCAGCTGGGGCAGCGGGGTCGGCGGGGTGTGTAAAACAGTCCTATCCTATTAAACAATACTATTTCTTCCTTCGCCGCACTAATTCGGAAGTCGGCTGGCCCTGTCCTCTCTCCTCAGGGCGCCCGACACATCCGAAATCAAGAGAGAGCGACCGCGTAAATGATACTCCGCCCCTTGCTCTTCTCCTTCCCAGGAGAGCGAGAACCCGCGAGATGAGAACAGCGCCTCCTGCCCACCACGTTATTTCTAGAAGGTCTCCTGGGTACACTGGTGGCTGCGTCTGCGTGCGACCTATCGCTTTTCTTTTTCCTCTTCTTCTTCCTCCCAGCGCGACCGGGGCACAGAAAGACAGAAAGACAGAAAGATGAAAGATGAAAGATGAAAGAGGATGGAAAAGAATATGACAGAACGATGGAGAGACGAAAGAGCGAGAAAAGCTGGGATCCCCCGGCCACGAGAAACTGGATGTTTTATTAGTCTTGGGATTCCCCAGCAGATCACTCGCCCTGCTTGCTCGTAATATGAGGATGTAGTAATACTAGTCCGAACTACTCGTACGGGCATTTTTTTTGGGATACACTCGGTGGCACCCAGATTCCAATGCGTAGCACCCAAAATTCCTGAGGTATCAATAGAGTACATTGACCCCCCCGCCCTACT